>PVIH01018831.1:0-37252 GCA_004025045.1 Sigmodon hispidus
CCTCTGGGCGGGGTCCGAATCCGCCCCTCGGAGACCCCAGCAGTTGGTTCGCTCAGTTCGACGTCGTGGCGGGGTTTCCCTCAGCAGGAGCCGTGGAAGTGGTCAGGGACAGCGTCCACCTGCCCCTGCCCCAGAGAGCGCTGGGATTCTGCAGCCAGCGCTGGGTCCCGGAAGTGGAACCAGCAACAATGGGCGGGATTTTTTTCTTAATTAAATCATCTAAAGTAGGAAGATCCACCTTTAATCTAGGTCTTTTGAGGTGGAAATATCCACTGTTAATCTGGGCCACATCTTCTGGCAGCCTCTAGAAAGAACATGGAAGAAGAAAGCACTGTCTTTTTGCCTGCTTGTCTTCATTCTCTCTGGTAAGTCTGTTCCTTCACTGGCATTAGAACCCACTTCTTTGGGATTCCAGTATGTCCTAAAGACTAGATCATACAACATCTTCGTGCACTGAACAACTACTGAATTCTTAGATCTTCCATTGGTTATTGTTGGATTAGCTGGACCATAGCCTGTAAACCATTATAATTTTGTGTGTGTGTGTGTGTGTGTGTGTTTGTGTTCATTCTGTCAGTTTTGTTCCTTTAGAGAACCCTGGCTAATACAAACATACAAAAAAAATTTAAAAATCAACAAGGTATCAAACAAACCCATCAGTAATGAGCTAATAAAATGCCAGAGTATTCTCAAGAGATAAAATACAGATAGCCAATAAAAATAGGAAAAAGTTCAGCCTCCCTAGCCATCAGAGAAATAAAAATTAAAACAATACTGAAATTTAATCTAGCCTTAGTCAGAATAGAAATCATTAAGAAAATAAGAAATGCTGACAAGATGTCGATAGAAAGAAACTGTATGCACTGCTGATGGGAATAGAAATTCGTCCAGCCACTATGGAAATCAGTATAGTGCTTCTTCAGAACACTAACAATATATCTACTAACAATATATCTACTACATGGCCATGCTATCCCACTCCTGAATACTTACTCAATGTCAACATATCACTAAGATACCTGCACATTAATGTTTATCACAGCATGGTTCACAATATTTAAGTTACAAAACCAGTGTAGTCATCCAATAACAGAAGAATGGATGGAGGAAAATGTGGTAGATACACAATGGAATTTATCAGGCATAAAGAAAGATGTTTATGATGCTTATAGGAAAATGGATACAACTGTAAGCAATTATATGGAGCAAGTTAATTTAGTCTCAGAACAAAAAAAAATAGTGTTTTCTCTATTTTGTGGTTCCTATATTTTCTATAGATATATAAAATGCTGTGTGATTTTATTTCACAAAAGTAGGAGCAAAATTGTCTAGAGGAACAAAGGGGGCTAATAGGAAAGGATAATATTAAGAAAAACAAGAGTAGAGAGTATTAGGAAATATGCCAACAGTGTATACTGGTGAGATCTGTCCTTATGTAACACAATGCTATGTACAATGAATACAATAACATTTTTTTCAAATTATTCTACTCTAGAAATCCATTAGTTCCTGAAAACCTATCAACTTTGTCATTTATAACATTGTTTTCAAAAGGGTGCACAAAATCTTTTCTTGTACACCTTATAATGTGGAGACTAAAAGTCTTGTTTTCAAGTATCTATTGTCTGAGTCAATGCAATAAAACAGTTCTTTTGTGCAGTTATATAAGCTTAGGTCCAGATCCCAGCCCCACCATTAGGAGGTTGTGTGGTCTTGGTCTCTCCAGTCTTCTGTTTCCATATCCATAAAAGCAATAATACTTTCTACTGGCCTGAAGTTGATGTCTAAGATAAAACTAATTAAATGAATAAATGCACTTGGAAATAGAGTGCTAAGCAACATACTTAGCACACAGTGGATGCCAGGACCCTTCCTTCAAGTTTAAGGTCTTAAGCCAGATATCATGGCACATGATGTAATCCCAACACTTGAGAAGAAGAAGCTGAAGCATCACTAGTTAGAAGCTAAGCCTTAGCCAGTCTGGGCTACATAGCAAGACCCTGCATGAAATATATATATATATATATATATATATATATATATATGTAGATATAGATATTATAATAATAACCTAAAGATTCACTCAAATGGTATTACTGTGACTATATTTGTACTCAAACATGTTATTTCCAAATAGCAAGATCACTGGATTACAAGGTGAATGACCCAGGATACATCATTTATTCTTCCAGTCATCCATCCACCCATCCATTCAACTAATTAAGAAATATTTGTAATTTTGTAATAAATATCCATTATCTAACAAGCTCTTTGTTGTTAGATGTTGGCTTTGTTCTTGATCTGAAAGAACTAGGAATCTCATGGAAAAGATAAATGAATGATTATATTATGGGTAATAACACACAAGCAAGACTAGGTATCATGGAAATTTGTAGAAAGGGAACCTAATCCAATTTAGATGAGAAGAACGGCCAGGGAAACACTTCCCCAAGAGGCACTGCTAGAGCCAGAGCTTGAACAAGTAGGACTTTGCTAAGTGGAGTGCAGAATGGGGGGCAATGGCCAAAGGCAGGAGTCTGTGCACAGCCTGGAGTCAGAAGCAATAAAATAATCCCCAAAGACCAGACATTGTTCAGTTATTGAAGAGGGCAAAATACAAGGAAAGAGTGGGAAGAGACAAGCTAGAGAACAGAGCTAAGCAGAGCATGTGGAGCTGTGTACAACAGGTTTAAAAGCTTGCTGTTGAGCCTAAGGGGCAGTTGGGAGTTTTGAACTGGAGCATGCCACAATCATTCTATATGTGGGAGAGACCACTTAGACTCCAGAGTCGAGGATGGGGCTGGAGTGGAAGTCTGGGGCTGCTATGAGAATGATGATAGAGAAAAGCTTACTGGGAGTGAGAAAAGCATGAGAGTGAGAATCATCCACGCTAGACAAGCAGGAGAAAGGAATGAAGTGTGCTGCACAGGTTTTTCCCTACTGTCAGCTAACACTATCATCTAATACCTAGAGACGTTTGCCCATCATTTTGCTTAGTTGGTCCTTGATTTTTGTGTGTCAGATGTCTACAATAACTTCTGTTATGTTTCCAGAGTGCTAGGAAGATTCAAGTCAAAAATAAAGGCTGTGAATACTTTTTCCAAGGAGGTATGAAACAAAGATCCCCCAAGGGTTTAAGCTTATCGCAAAGAATTTAATTAAGATTAGCACCAGTCCAGGGCACAAGTGTGTGGGACAAGAAAATTTGTCCTGATACTCTCTGCTTTCTGCCACCCAGGTAACATTTCTGATCTCAACATCTTGTTTGCTTCTATCTATCAGATAACTTTACTTCCAGTTGCTTGTCAACGTCTCTGGGACTAGATTTTAGAGTATCTTCTCTTTCATATCAAGTTATCCTGTTTATGCTGTGATTTTCCCATTGCCTTCTAGCTATGTAAATGCCACATGACAACAGCAAAGAGAACAGCTACTGAGTCTGGGGAGAGATGCTGTGGTGGTTTGAATGGCCTTCGTAGGCTCATATTTGAGTGCTTGGGTTTAGGTTTTGTTGTTGTTTGTTTGTTTAATGCTTTGAGGTTTCAAAAGCCCATGCCAGACCCAGTCTTTCCTGCTCTTGGCTTCTGACTTGCAGATATTAATATCTGAAAGGCTGCAGATAATGATGATTTGTTGTCTTCCAGACTCCACTGGTATCAGACATGGCCAAGGGATTTCCCACCAAGACTGGGGGTGGGGCAACATCATATTAAAGATTGTAAGCATTTAGCTATAGCTACAGCACCCTGCCTGCCTGCAGCCATACTCCCCATCATGATGGTAATGGACTCACCCTCAGCAACTATTAAGCACGCCCCCAATTAAATGCTTTCTTTTATGGATTGACTTGGTCATAGTGTCTCTTTATAGCAGTTGAAAAGTAACTAAAACAGATAGTATTATATTTCTAGCATCCCTTTATTTCTGTTAGAACATTCATTAAGTGCCCTATTTTATTCTTACATCACAGATGCAAACAACAGGTACCAGGAACTTCACCGTAAAGTAATATACAGGGAAGTAATGACTAACTTGCTGATGTGCACAGTGCAAGTTAGTGGCAGATCCATAAGAAAACCCTGGTCTTTTGTCCCCACCCCTTGCCCAGCAGCTAGAATCTTCATCTAATGGGATATGCTTTTTCATCAGAAGATGACCTCTTACTGTTGGAAGCTGGTCAATAAAAGAAATGCAACCAGTGGCAAGCAAGGATCCCCCAGCAGCAGCTGGTTCCATGGATTCATTTTCCCCACCCCCACCCCAATCCCAGAGGCTTAATTCTAGCCCTGAAAAATGCAAGCATCAGCCAGGCTGTGGGGGTGCAGTACAGAATCTGGTCCCCTCCTCCTCTTTCCCTCTAGATCCCTGGAGCTTGAGCCTTGGAAAAGCAACACATTTCAGGGAGGAGGCCTCCCCATGACAGCTGCAAGCAGGTTATTCCAGAGAACGTTGAGATGGCAGGAATACTTTCCAGTTGAAATCAACCCAATTCCCTTTGTGTTTGAGTCTCGGGAACATTCATGATGAAAATCTAGACAGCATGACATTGTATGAACTCTGAAAGTCAGGCTGATGCTACTCTGGCTGCTGTTGCCTTTGGCTCACACTGAAGACCTAGTCAGAGCCCTGGAAAGGTTTGGCCAAGGCAGTTTCAGCCAAAGACCCTGTGCCATCCAGATTTTAAAGGCTGCTGAGTAGAGTACTGACCCAGTCACGGAGAAAATGATTGGCCTTTTATACTTTTGTCCAAGGAAGCTCTGGGGCTGAGGAAGTGACTGGCTGCATCTTTGTTCTAGCAACCTAAGGTAAGAGAAAAGGATGACCAAAAGATTTATTGTCTCCCAGAGTGCACAGGTATCAGACATGGCAAGGGATTTCCCACCAAGATTAGGGGTGGGGCAACACCATATTAAAGGAATAATTCTGGGTTGGAAGTGAAATATAGTCTCTTGATTTTCTTTTGCCATACTCCAGCCTAGGCTCTCTTTAAAATATGAGATTTTCAGTTTGCTCATAAAAATGGCTATCCTTGGGGATGGAGAGTTGGAGATGGTCCGCAGTTAAAAACACATCAGTTCCCAGCTCCCACATGGGTGGAGGGGGTAGCTCAGGGAATCTGACATCCTCTTCTGGCCTCTGCAAGTACCTGCATGCACACATGAGCGTGTGCACACACACACACACACACACACACACACAGAGAGAGAGAGAGAGAGAGAGAGAGAGAGAGAGAGAGAGAAGGATGGAGGGAGGAAGGGAGAGGGAGTTAAAATATTTCTTTTAAAAGTTAAATGGTCAAGGATCAAGCTTACCCCAACTGCACAAGTACATGCATGGGCTATGATATGACCTGGAAAACAGTGAAGTAGGCTGTGCCACTCACTGGCTTCCTGAGAACTTCCTTCTCCTACACTGGTCTCTAGTATCATCACATTAATCTACAGGGATAATAAGCCCTGTCTGCCTCATAAAGCTTATCATTCACTTTTTTATTGCCATGATGAAGCACCATAGCTATGAGAAACTTGTAGAAAGAAGGGTTTATTTGGGCTTACAGTTCCAGAGGGACTTCAGGGAAGTGTTACCGAGAGCACCAGGTATTATGGCAGAAACGCTGACAGCTCACATCTCTAATCAAGCATCAAGCAGAAAGAATGCACAGAAAATGGCAAACGGCCTTTGAAACCCCAAAGTCCAGCCATGGTAACATACTTCCTCTTGAACGGCCATACCTTCCAAACCTACCCAAATAGTGTTAACAACTGGGGACTAAGTATTCAGATACCTGGCAGACATATCATTGACACCTTGGTGAGAAATAAATGAAATAAAGGCTAGAAGGGCACTTTGAAAGTTGTAAACTATAAGGCCCTTTCTTGTAGCTAGGCTCTTAGGAGAAGACTAGGTGTTGTGACTGACATGGGGACATGTACAGGGAATCTCCCTAGACCTGGGACTTTTTGAGAGAAGAGGAAGTAAGATTCAAGTTTTCTCTAAATTGTGTGTCTTGGGTCTGTAACATATAAATCTGAATCCAGAAGAAATCCAGACAGCAGAAAACTGCACTGGGCTTTCACAGGTCTTCTCTGAGAGGAGTCTTGGTTCAGTTTTGCCTTGTTTGAGAGCCAGAATGGCTCCATCTCCCAAATACCATCATCACTAATGGCTGAGATCTTAGAGGAAATGATGGGTGGTTGAGCTAAATCATCTCTTCTGTTAAAAGACAAAGTTATACTCACATATGGGAAGAGGAGTAGGTCCATAGCACTTACACCCTCTTGTAAAGGTTTCTTTTTAGTGCTTTGCTCCCTCCAAGCACTGTCCTGTTCCACTCTACCAGGTATCATTGTGCTATCCTACTACAGGTGCCTACTAAATTGCAAATAGTGTCACAACTTCGCTCAAGAACCTTCAGTAGCATCTCTTTTTTAACAGGACCAAAAGCTTCAACCTGGCATTCTGGATTCTGAATCATCTTACTCTAGCCTGCTTCCAGCTGGGCCTTAAATAAATGCCATCTGTGTTTTGGCTAAAATTCTCTGTTCCAGAAGCCACAAAGAGAACATGCATTACAAGAAGAACTCACTGCACTAGGAGTCCAGAGTACTGGTTCCAGTCACAGCTCCTCATTAACTTTCTTGGTGATCTTATCTAAGTTACATATTCAACCATAATGTCAACAATGGTGTGTTTACTTGCAAAGTATGTCAAATATTTTTGCCAGTAAATTATAGGTGTCTCTAATCTCTCTGTGTACGTGTGAGTAGAAAACAATATTAAATAGAGGTCCTTGTCTTCCACTTTAGGACAGTGTTACAGCCATTCTCCTGCCTCTACCTCTCATCTTCTCATAGCAGTGTTGGAGTCACATTATATATGGTACTGTAAGCAACTTTATGTGAGTCCTGAGGAGCCAAACTTACATCCTCACATGTGAATAGCAAGTGCTATAACCCCATTGATCCATCTCATTTCTTAAAATGTCTTGATTTTTTTTGAGAATTTTATACTTGAGTGATAGGTTTATATGTTTCTCCCTCTTCTCCTTACAATTCTTCCCACATCCCTGCCAGTCCTTATCATATTTATAGTTTCTTATTCTTTAATCATAGTCATTACATATACAAATTTATAAATACTAGACATAGTCTATATCTTCTCTACACTGTCACGCATGCTTACTTTCTTTGCTTTATGCTTTCCAGAGTGGGGAGGACATTACTTAAGTTATAACCAGCATCTGTAGAGTCACCTGGAGTCCTAGATAAACCAAAACTCTTCTAGTTTTATCTTGTACAATTTTAGCTGGACATGCAAGCTAAACTCACATGTTAACTAAATTCTGCTTTTGTCTTTTCCTTTACATTCATGTTTTCTAAAGTCTCTTTACCTTCCTGAAATATGTCTGAGACCCCTCTGTTTAAGAAATCACCATACTCATAATATTAGGACTCATTTCCATAGGAGGATTGGACCCCAACCTCCTGGCTCAATGAGAATTCCTTCACTCCTCTATCTCTAATAACGGCTGTGCCTTGTCTCTGGTTCTTTATGAGTCATACTGTGATTTCTCTGTCAACCACCTATTACAGTGTGCCTTGCCTAACTTACCTACTCACACAGTAAGTACCTGTTTATCTTCCAGGCTTTGATGGAGAGTTTATAGGTCATAAGAGGTGAAGGATTTGTGGGATAATGGATTCAATAAGATATCACCTATCTTCACCACTACCACCACCATCACTGAAATATATAGAACATTGTTTCAAATATGTTCTTTATACATTATCACATTCTTTCAAGAGAATCAAGGCTGGAATGACTTCAGATGATTCCCATTCAATGATTCCTTTATCTGGAAGGCTTTTCAAAGGCCTTGACCCCACAATACCTGGCTTTGCTGGCTCTAGGATGATGCCTGAGAATTGGAATTTCTGAATCCCCAGATGATATTGCTGATGACAATCTGAGCATTCTGTTTCAAGAACTGCTCACCAAGTCTGATCCTACTACCTTATAAATGAAGAAAACAAGACACAGTAAGAGAAAGAAACTTGTCTAAGGTTACCCTAGAAGTCAGTGGCAAACCTGTGGCTCCTGACTCCTAAAGCCATAGCACTTTCTTCCCCATCACAGCTAAAACTGTTCCCCTTCTTTCTTCCTTCCCAAGAGTACAGTGAAGATGAATTAAATGTTGTCTGGAAAAGCCCTTTGGATTCTGCACAATTAAGATGTTCATAACCAGGTGGCAGTGTTATTGCTCTGCAGAGACATCTGATCCCAATTAGGGCTCTTCGCTCACTGCCTGAACTCATGTTTAGATGATCCTCTCTGCCCCCACTCTCTCTTCCAGCTGTGTCTGCAACAAAGAGCCACCCTTCTTGGCCCAAAGCCAGATGGGGTCACAGTTACTAGCTGTGCTTTCCCTGAGGCTGTATGCAGATGGAAAGTCCTAGTACAACCAAGGGGGTTGATTAGGTGCCTAGTTTGCTTCAAGCAGAGCTCCAGATGGGACTAAGGCTCAGGTTCCATCTCTGATCTGTACATACTCCCAACCAAGAGAAGCTTGAAAACTACAGGCTATATACAAATCCTGTTGGAAATGGAGGATGAACAATGTTCTTGCCCCACCATGCACCACATCACATGTGCAAGAAGCTTATGCAATAGTCACACCTCACACCATAGGTCATACAAGGTCAACATATGGGTCACAGGTGAAATTCTCTCTGCAGCCTGGTTTTGTACTTCAGATGATCTAAAAAAATGTTTTGCCATATTTAATGGGACTCTAGAATCCAAAGGAGAAGGTGATGGTGGCAGTAGCAACAACAGACTGTAGTAGACCGCGAAGGGTAATATATTGACTGCTGGCTTCTTTATAGAAAAGCTATACTGATCCCTGGGCTTTCAAACCCTCAAAGTTCCAAATGTCAGACTGACAAATACTTTGAGAGCTCAGTTAGCTGAGGATCAGACTTCATTTCTTGATGTGCTGGGGTTCCGGAAGTGGCTCAACTGATGTCTCTGACGTACCTACATCTCTCACCCTTCCCATGTACCAGACGAGACACATCAATTTCATTCTAAAATCAGTTACTTTGTTTTTGACAATATTACAAACTGGTGGCAGGAGGAACCAACACCCCCCCACACACACACACACACACACACTGTGATATATGAAAACTAAGGACCAGATTAGAGAAAGATCATATTCACTAAGTTACTCAGAGCCAAATAGGAAAGGAATGTGCTGATTCTGCATGTGTCATAGAACTCAGTCCTCCCACATGACATAGCCAATGAAGTCTTGAAATTATGCAGATAAACTGTGAATTCCTGTGAGAGATAAAAAGAAACATAAGATTGTGCCCACTGATACTCTCTCATGAGGGGAGGGAAGGGTCAAGACACAGCACATGAGCAGCCATGCGTCCACCCATGAGTCGAGCCCTCCTGTAGGGTTTCTGGGCTAAGGGACATTTTAAGAAGTGGTATACCTACCTCTATTCCTGTAACAGCTCATTCATGATCCTGCAAGTAATCCAGTTAAACTCATTGGCTCACCAACTTAGCCTTGCGTGGAATCAATTCTTTGATCAGTTATTGAGGTCCTGTCTAGAGTAAATGTATAGACATTTATTCTTGTCTCTTTGGAAGAAATTAACACTATAGCAGATCATGGGATTTTTACATGTCAACATTCCACAAAGTAGATAATATTGGTGATAATCATAATATTGCCAATTATCATTTACACAGAGTTTATCATGTTACAAAGTGTGTTTGCATACCTGTCATCCTAATAGCACATACTTCTATGACTTGGCCAGTTTCACGAATACAAATTCCTTAAGATGATGCCTGCCAGAATTTAACATTACCCCATCTAGCCCTCTCAAACACATAAGAAAACTGTGAGGTGAACATGATAACCACTACATTATGATGTCCCTGGATAGGTCCCCAACCAATAATGAAGGGGGTATCTAAACAGGATGTCCCCTATAATCAAATAAATAATCACCGTAAGTGTCATCACAGAACCTACACCCAAGAATGAATGGAGGTGGAGGCAGAGATCCATAGATGAGCACTGGGCTGAGCTCCCCTTACATCTGGAGAGTGGGAGAGAAGAGTCTGTGTGAGCAAGGAGACAGGGAGTATGAGGAGGAGTCCCACAGATATGGCTGTCTGGAGCTCTGGAGAGTACAGAGCATTGAATCAAGAACAGTCCCTGGGGAACCATAGGACAAAGAGCTAGGCCCTCCAATGGTAGGGAACTGTCCATTAGCATGGATAGTAGGTGGAGCCTCCAGGGTGGGATCAGACTGTGTTCCTGTAAATGGGCTGGCACCTTGGAGCCCATTCCCTGAAGAGGAGTGCCTAACCCAGCCTTGATATTGGGATGAGAAAATCAGACTTGCGTGGAGCTGATGAACCATGCTGAGGTGACCCACCTTGGGACCTCCGCTCTTTGGGGAAGGGTATTGGGTGGAAGTTGAAGGCAGACTTAGAGGGATTGGGAACAGGGAAGGATGGGTGAGCAGAGGGATACATGGGGAAAAAGACATTTTTAAATAAAAAAAGAAAAAAAGAAAACTGTGACTCCAAACATATGGGTGACTTTACTTTCAGTACACAGTGAACCAGTGGCCCAGCTTGTTCCAATATAGCATGTTTAGAGTTAGAATATCAACCCAGTGATTGTGGGGGTATGCAAAACTGCTTCTTCTCAGATAACTCCAATTTCCACTGTTCCCAGTTCACGGGAAAACTAGGGCCTGAGAAGTTTCACACAACTCTCTCCTCTCTACACTTAGAGTCACATTTATCTCAACAGCTCCAATGGCTTAAAATGCCATCTATTTGCCAAAGACTCCAAAATTATATTTCCAGCCACAACTATTTTTCAAATTCCAGACTAATATATCCAATTATCTATTCAACATCTCCATTCAGTTGTCAAATAGAATTACCAAATTTATCATATCAAAAACTAAACTCCATGTCTCTTCTACCTTTTAAATGCCTACAGCTGAGAGGCACCAACTGCTTCATCACTTAAACCAATACAGAGAATAGAATCTGGTAAATACAATGATGAGTAAGGGGGTCTCCTGTACCATACAAGTCCAGATTTTTCTAAAGGGGGAAGAAGCTGGCCTTTAGGTATCTCCTATCCTCCTTTACCCACTAGAGCATTCTGGGAGAGCACAAAATCAATTTCTAAAGCAGCATGAAATTAAAAGCAAATGCAAAAGTGGTTTGTGGCATGTTTTGCTCCTTTTAAAGTGTCTGTGAGGGTATTGAATAAAAGGGGCCAACCAGTCTAGAAATTGATTAAGAGTAGAAGGTAGCAACCAAGGAATGGAAGCAAGAGATGAGAGTCAATGTGGAGGAAGCAATTAGAAGAGAGGAAAGTAGAAACAAATGCTCTTTGTGAGCCCATTCATCAAGAGATTCCAACCTAAGAAAATCTCCAAAACATCCTCCTGGAATCCAGGGAGGCAAATGGATCTTTCTCTTCATTCAAAACTCCAGGTGCTACCCCTTCATAATGATTACCTGCAAACACTCTGGCCCTCACTGCAATTGCTTATAACAGACTCCAAAGCTTTTGAGCTGCCCACAACATATCCACCTGAATGAGGCATCATGGGCGCACTAAAAGTGCTGGCCTTGGGCTTAAAAGAACTAGGTTCCAGACCTGAATTGCCTCAAACATTCTATGAGAGCTACTCCTACCCTTATCTCAGACTTCAGTAGAATCAAATTTAAATGAAGAGGATTTACAGGTAACTAAGAAATGTTGAGAGAATGAAAAATAGTCTTCCCCAGGGAAGAGCACACCTATTGGTTATTCAATACCAAATGAGTGGTCAGGCCTGAAAACACACATATGAGTAACATTATACAGACTGCACAGTTTATATTTATGAATATATTTGTATACGCATATATACAGTAACAATTTTAATAGAGTCCATTAATTTGAAGGAGAGTAGGGAAGAGTATATGAGAGGAATTGGAGGAAAGAAAAGGAAGAAAGAAATTATGTCATTATATTAAAATCTCAAAAATAAAATGGCATTGGGTTATCTATTTCCATAGCAATAGCAAGCCCTCATAGTCTCAGTGTCTACCAGAGGTTTCCATCACTTTGCTAGCTGCAAGCCACTCCAGCAAATGCATACAGGAGCTTCTGTGCCTACATCCCTTCAATAAGGTGAAAAATAGAGAACTACCCAGCTAATTCCTACTCCTTTTGGCACAAGAAAATGAATTAAGCTCTAAGACACAGAGAAAGAATATAATCTCACAGGTGATGAAAGGGCCAAATAGACATGTTAAAGCCACAAAGCAGCCTACTGGAATGAGCCCTCGAGTGAGAGTCCTGCTGGTACTCCCTCTGCAGCAAAGCAGTTGAGTAGCCTGTTGGTACAGTTGGTAGTAGCTGGTAGTTCCTGTTTAAGGATGTGTATGATTTCAGAAATGAAGGAACTGATTTGCACATAACTCTAGTGTCCCTCTACTGATGACCCTCCAGGAACAGGGCTTCTTCAGCTGCACTCCCTCCTCTGAGCGTGTGCTCTTGGTGTGTAATAAATGAGTCTGGGGATCAGAAGGAGGTAAAACTTTAAGTTTCAGAGGCCTTAAAAGTCACATGGTACACACCTGTAACTAAATTCTTGGGCAGCAGAGGTAAGGGGATAAGTTTGAAACTAGTCTAGATTACAAAGTATGTTCAAAGTCAGTCTGTGATACATAGTGAGACTCTCTCTCTCTCTCTCTCTCTCTCTCTCACACACACACACACACACACACAGAGAGAGAGAGAGAGAGAGAGAGAGAGAGAGAGAGAGAGAGAGAGAGAGAGAGGAATGAAGAACATAAGGATACAAAGAATTTTGTTGCACGAATTCTACTTGGTCTTATAATAAAAACCCAGAGGCAGATATTGGGGAAAAGCTGACAAATCAGAGAGACAGAAGAACAAGCCACAGTCACTTCTCACCACTACTTAATCCTTGGGCCTAAAGGGTTAGATCCTGTCTCCAGAAATCCTCAGACTGAAAGGTAAAGCGAAGGGATGCAGGACAAGCCAAAATGGAAGGAGGCTGATCTCCTGCCTTCTCCTGCCTTGTAGTCTTGTCTCTGCCCAGCCATATCAATTCCTTTCTCAAACTTCCTATTGCTAGGATTAAACACATGTGTGTTTCCCAAGCACTGAGAGCAGAGGCATGGGATTCCAGGTGCTGGGATTAAAGATGTATGCCACCAATTCCTGGCTCTGTTTCCCTTTTAGACTGGATTAATCTTGTGTAGCCCAGTGTGACACTGAACTCGCAGAGATCTGTCTGCCCATGCCTTCCAAGTACTAAGATCAAATGGTGTGCCACCACTCCTTGACCTCCATGGCTAACTCTGTGGCTGGCTCTGTCCTCCTCAGGCAAGCTTTATTTGATATACTGTAGTGCGATTGTGTTCTGTTCCATTATAAATAATTGTCTTACCTACTGGTTTAATAAAAATGCTGATTGGATGAAGGCAGACAGGAAGTGTGGGCGGGGCTACCAGATTAAGAAAACTCTAGGAACAGGAAGAGTAGAACAGAGATGCCAGAGAGAAACCAGAAGAAGCCAGTAGATGCTCTAAGAAAAGGTACCAAGCCGCAGAATGAACAAGGTAAGAATCATAGGCTAGTTTAAGAATTACAAGTTAGCAAGTTATATGCCAGGGCCCCAGGTCAATTAGCATAAAATTAATACAAGTGTCTGTGTGTTTCTGTGGGACAGTAGGTCAGAACCTCAGGGCTAGGCCAGAAAGGCCAGGCCAGAAACTAAATACTACAATATACTACAATATCACCATGGAATATGACAAAACAGATTTCACTGTATAGAGAGTAAAAGTATGAGGTGGGAATGACAATGAATTTCATATGTCTGCCTCTGTGTTGAGGGGAAAGAAGAAACAGTGTATACCTAGGTGGATCCTAGTGTGACCTAGACTGAGCTTCTAGTCAGTTTCTTTAAGCAAAATATAACAACTTCTTTTTAAACATCAGTTAAACCCAAGTTAAGTTCTCAAGACTGGCAGGTGACTCTGAAAGAGTCTCTGAACAGTTCCACCCACACAGGAGCACAGAGAGCACACTAAGCAAAGGAAAGAGGCAAGTGCAGAAAGTATTCCCCAACAGCAATGGCTCTACTAGCCACTGTGATCTGGAACCATTTAGGAAGGAACAAGTGAGAACAGCAGGATACAAACCCTAACTGTACTGTGGCATACCTCAGGAACCAGCTCTGGGATGGCCCCTGTGTGAGCACACACACACACACACACACACACACACACACACACACACACTGGCAGCCCTTAGTGTTTCCCCCACAGCAGGAGAAAACCAACCTTCCCATTAGCCTCTGCAGAAGCCAAACAACTAGGAGGCTCCTGAAGAGACAACTTATAAGGCATAAGAGGGTGCCGGGTGTGGCCAGACACAAAGACCAGCAAAATTTTTGGAATGTTGCTTCACAGTGGGTGTGGCCTAGTATTGTCAAACAAGGCAGGAAAAAGCCTGACTTTGTTTTGGTTTTGGTCTGACTTTAGAAGGGGCAATAAGTGCCCACAAACAGCTGGCTATGAAAACACACACACACACACACACACAGACACATACACACACACAGACACACACACACACACACACACACACACACACACACACACGCACGCACGTGCAAGGGCATGTATATATTCCCTCTGGAAAATCATGGCCTTTAGCACATTCCCCAGAATGACATCAACCAGGGAACAGTGCCAAAAATGTGACTTTCACATTTCTGCAGCAACAGACGATTTCCTCTCCCCACTTGGCTTTTTTCTTATATGTATAAATAAAGGAGCCAGTCAATCGTTCAAAAACTATGAACATCTTAAGCACTTCCAGGCTTTGCAAGTAGTAATTATTAATAGAAGCAAGTGACCATGTCTCTTAGAAATGTTATTTCACATAGCTCTTTTCTGGTTCTTTAACGAAGATTTATATATGAGGCCATGCTGAACTGAAATAATAAGAGGTGACACAGTGACCACACCAAAATGGATTTTTCCCCACTTGATTTATATCACCACGCTTGCACATGAATGTTCCATTTGGTCTGCCCAAAGACTCTTTAGTCTGAGGACAGAAGACTGGAGGTCACCCAGCCCATGGTGACTGAGAATCCACCAGGGTAAAAGAAGGCAAACAGAAACATCAGGGAAGCCCAGCTGTATAAATGGTTTGCTGTCCTTTCAGACTTACTCAGAGGTCACTGCAAAGTCTAATAACTAAGGAAAACTCACTGTGCACTTGATTCCCTCAGCTTCTGTCCCCTTACCTTTTCCTCCCTGTCCCATGTGTCTTCCTTTGTGTGATACAGCATTCCTGTAAACTATGGAAACGGCATGTGCTGTCTTCCTTTACAACCTGGGTACCTCTCGCCTCTCCACCAAACATTTCACCAAGCAGGATCCATCACTCTTCCCCATATTAGTGAAACTTAAAAGTTGCCCGGATACAATGACTCAAATTTGTGTCACTGATCTTTCAGTGTGAGTTATAGCTGGGGTTATAAAGAAAACTTGGGCCTTAAGTGTTTCTCTCTAATCAAATCCAGAGGAGAGAGGTTCTGATTAAATTACAACTGCATAGATTACTTACTTACTAGTCTCTGATGGTTTATCTTGATTGTCACTGTGGCAGGATCTAACATCCCTAAGAGAAAAATCTCTAGGAAAGTCTATGAGGACATTTCTAAGAAGGATAAAATGAGAAGATCCTTCCCAGAGTGGGTAGTCCCTTGATGGGTGGCCCAAATACATGTAAAAGGGCCAAGGAAAAGGCAACGTTGCTTGTCTGCTAGTGAGTGCCTCTCCTCCTCCTCCTCCTCCTCCTCCTCCTCCTCCTCCTCCTTCTCCTCCTCCTTCTCCTTCTCCTCCCCTCCTTCTTGTCTCTGATGCTGCTGCTGCTGCTACTTTCACCACTACCACCACACTCAGGAGGAATCCTCTAGATAGGGACCACCAAGGCATCCAGCTACATGGACTGAACAAGACACTTGGTTCTCAACCTCTCCAGTATTCAGATTGCCACCATTGTTGAACTACCCAGCCCCTATGAGTTGCAAGCCATTCTAGTGAATTCACTTTATAACAAACACAATTTCTATCCATTCTGTTCCTCTAATGTACTCTGTCTATTATGTATCCTTCCCTGCTGCTGAAAGGATTTTGCCCTCTAGCTCTAGCTATCTAGTTAACAGAGGGCTTCCTCATTCCAGAAGGTGGCAATAGAGATGCTAGAATAGAAGTCTCTGTCTATTGCTACCAGAGTAAATTTTAACTTAGGAACAGGTGGGTTTGTAATCGAGCATCAGACAGCAAGAAATGCCAGGTAACAGTTTTACTGAGCAGTGATATAAGCTAGGGCTAGTTCTCCAAGCTGATCTGGAGAATTTTAGACTAGTTTTTAGCTGGCATACCTAAATCTGTAACCCCAGTACTTGGGAGACTGAGGCAGGAAAATTGCCACAAGTTCAAGGCCAACCTGAGCTACATAATGAATAGCAGACTCGCCTAGACTACAGTAAGAAATCTTATTTCAAGATAATATATATATATATATATATATATAGAGAGAGAGAGAGAGAGAGAGAGAGAGACAGATAACTATCAGTTTCCTCTAACATTTTGTTGAGATGTTAATGTTTGTAGTGGTGTTGAAAAAGTATAATGTAGTCTTTATAAATTTAATAAGACTCTTAAAGAAAAGTTGGAAGACCTTGGGTCCTGCGAGCACACCAACTCTAATATATATTGACTTTGATGGGAGCCCATCGAGATAACCCCTGGAGAGTTAGTTAGAAAAAAATGCAACTGTTATCTGATTAAATATGCCTTTGAAAAATGATGTGAAGAATTAGAATTAGCTCAATCAATCCTTGCTATTGTGAATATGATGTGGTGTGTCCCTCTAGAGTTCATTGCTGGAAGCTTGGTCTTCAGTGTGATAGTGTTGAAGTTGTGGAACCCAAATGAGTGGGTCTTCTAGTATAAAATAACTGAGTCATGGGTGCATGATTTCTAGAATAGATTAATGCTGGTCATTCATAGTAAGTTCTTATTAGAGTACTTACTATAAAAGGCCATCCCAATCATTTGAGCGGTTATTTGTATAGCTATTTCCCATTCTATTTCTTTGTCATATTGTGACATAATTATGGGGAACTCATAAGAGACTGGAAAGATGAGATTACCTAATCTTGACCTTTCAGCCTCCAAAACTGTGAGCTACACAAATTTTTTTCTTTATAAATGTAGCAAGTGTCTAGTATTTTATTATAGCAACAAACTGGACTGATAAAATTTCTTAACACAAATTATGTCATATAATTGAACATTAAATATATAGAGTCAAATATAACTTGAAATAAATTCCACTGATGTATGCACCATTTTTACCACCCAGTTTCCTAATCTGTATAATTGGACTGTTACTCCAAATTAATAAATTTATTGCAGAGACTAAATAAAATAAGATCATGTACATAAACCAGTCATTGTAGTGCTTGACATGGAGTAAGCATATCATCAATAGTAACAATTGATATTATTATCAATATTAAAATTCAGAATTCATAAAGCATAAGCCATATTTACACATGTTAATAATCACAGAGCCCAGATGTTGTGAATCTAAATCTATGGTCCCTGTATCTGAATAAGAATAATCTTACAAGGTCACAAGTATCAGTGCTAGGCCCCAGAACACTAGCTTATTAACACCGGTAGTAATAAAAAGTTAATCAAGCAAGGCAACACAGTTACGACACTTCAAGTCTAGTAGTTGCTTTTACAGCAAGAATACCTTTCATTTGTGATGAAAATAACCAGTTTCTAAATAGGAGAAATAGACAAGTGAAAGAAGTCATAGCATAAGTTGACTTTAAGTAAGGACTAAGGGACTTTACTAGGTCTACCTTGGGGTCTAAGTTGAGGTATTGTTGTTTGGGAGTTTTTTTGCTGTTGTTTTTGTTATTTTGAGTTTGGGTGAGTTTTTATTTGTTTTGTTTTGTTTTGGTAACATACTTTTCTGGAACCTAAACACTCATGAATCATTAATTTATTCTGCTTTAATAAATAATTTCTATTATATGCAAAACAAACAAAACTTGGTTTCTCAAGAGCTACTATCCTTTTCTTACCCAAATTCTTTATTCCTTAGCAATAGAAAAATCATCAAATTATTTGTCTATATTTATCTTAGTTTGGGTTTTATTGCTGTGAAGAGATACCATGACCATAGCAACACTTATAAAAGAAAACATCTATTGGGGCTGGTTTACAGCTCAGAGGTTTAGTCCATTATTTTCATAGCAGGAAGTATGGTGTCACTCAGGCAGGCACAATACTAGAGAGGTAGCTTAGTTCTACATCCAGATTGGCAGGCAGCAGGAGGAGATTGGGCCACTGAGCCAGGCTTGTACTTCTGAAACCCCAAGCCTACAGTTACATATTTCCTCCAATAATGCTACACATCTCAATACTGCTACTCCTTAGGATCTTATGGGGGCCATTTTCATGCAAACCACCACAACAGTCATCAGCTCTACTTTCTTACCTCTGTTTCTGAACTCATTCCAAATGAGCTTATAATAATAAAATCTCACTAAAATTCTTTTACTGAGCTTGTCTGGATTCCACATTACCTAATATTGTAGAAATGTCAGGGTCTTCATCTTATACAATTTTACTAGTTATTAATATTAATTAATACTTTATTAATTATTAATCATACCTTTTTCTGAAACACATTTTTCTTTTAACAGCATATCTTCTTTTTAAATTATTTATTTATTTTTATAGAATAAAGTCTTTTTTATCCATGTATTCCTTTTTTCCAACTCCCTTCCCCCTCCTAGTCAGCCTGCAGCCTCCTTCTTCTCCATCCTCACATCCCCTCCCCAGAAAGAGCAAGAGGTCCCAAGGTGGATTAGATCAGCATCCACTCTAAGCAAGTCCGATTTCCTCATCATAATATCAAGACTGGGTTAGGTGTTCCTCTGAAGGGAATGGGCTCCAAGGTGCCAGTCCATGCATAGAAACACAGTCTGAACCCTCCCCTCGAGGCTCCACATATTGCCCATGTCAGTGAACAGTTGCCTATCCTTGGAGGGCCTAGTACCTTTTCCTGATGGTTCCCTGGTGGCTGTTCTTGATTCAGTGAGCTCCCCAGAGCTCCAGCCAGCCATCACTGTGAGTTTTCCTCATAAGCCCTATCCCCTTGCTCATATAGACTCTCCTCTTTTGCTATCAGCTGGACCAAGGACTCAGCCCAGTGCTCAGCCTTGTATCCCTGCCTCTACCTTCTTAACATCATATTCACTGGATCCTTTGTTATCTAACTGAGACTTCCTTCTTATTTTTTCTTACTACTTTTATATCCCAGGATTCCTTTCCACTTACATACTCTCTCATGAACTTTTACTTGGTCTCATAGATTTTACACATACCATCCACATGCACTGAGTTCCATCATTTTAACTACAATTCTCAATTAAAATTAACATATAGAACTACATAGTTGACCTCAGCCTTTGTATATTTAATTAGCATCTGAAACTTGATGTCAAAAAGTTTCATGAAAGCTCCTGATTCATGCATTAACACATCCAACTTTTAAGCTCTTTTCCACTTCAAAAAGGAAGTCCCTAAATGAAATCCTTCCTGATACTTCTCCTTCCCTAAGAACTTGTATCCAGTTTATCATTATCTTCACATTAATTTCTTCTTGAGAACATATATTATCTTCATCCATTTCCTTCTCTATCTACTGATTGTGGAATAATACTCTTGTACACTGTAAAGATTTGCCAGTGATATTGATTTAATAAAACACTAATTGGTCAGTACCTAGCAAGACATAGAGGTGGGGAAGCCATACTAGAAGAATCCTGAGAAGAAGAAAGTCAGAGCATCAGTCACCAGCCAGACACAGAGAAAGCAAGATTAGAATGCTGCATTCAGAAAAGATACCAAGCCATGTGGCCAAACAGATAACAATTATGGGCTAATTATGGATTAACTTAGTAAGAGCTAGAGAGTAAATATGCTTGAGCTACTGGCCCAGCAGTTACTATAATATTAAGTTCTGAGTCAATTATTTGGGAAATGACTGCTGGGTATTTGGGAGTTCCTGGTGGGACAGAAACTTTCAACTACAAATGGTGCCCACCCCACATAGTTTAATTTAACATCTGATAACGCTGCATTCCAATTCTCTCTCTTTTATCTCCCTCGCCTTCCCCCTCTCCCAGTTAGCATGTAAAACAGTGGCTTTCATATTGTTCTTTACTAATTTGCCATCACAACATTCTGGAATCTGTCCCTGTACATTTTTGTGAGCCATCTTCCTAGTACATCCAGGGTTTTCTTTTTAAGTATATGTTAGATAATTGAATTCCCTAAGACATTTGATAGCTTTACACTATTACTCTCAGAATAAAAGTGAAACACTTTATCACACTATTTGATCCATCTCTACTCATTTCATCCCGTAGCACTCTTTCTTCATAATTATACTTTAACTTTTATGCTTTCTCTGTCCCACTTATGTAGCACACTCACACTTTTCTCTATGAATGCTTTTCTTACAGATTTTATTTGGCTGAGTTCTCAGGTTAATATCACCAAGTCTTACTCTTCATCATAATATCTCATGCCTTTAATATTTTTCATTATATAACATTTTCTTAATGCTTTATTATCCATCACCTCATACTTATTATCTAGCACTTTTATTATCCCATACAAACTATACTGTAAGTTATACAAGAATACAGAGCTTGGGGCTGGAGAGACAGCTTGGTGGTTAAGAGCACTGGTTTCTCTTCCAGAAGACCTAAATTCATAGTACATATAATGTTGACTCACAACCATTTGTAATTCCAATCCCAGGGGATCCAATGCCCTCTTCTGGCCTTCACAGGTACAGCATAAACATGGTGCATATACTGACATGCAGAATAAAAAACTTCATACACATAAAGTAAAAATAAATATTTTTTTTTTAAAAAAAAAGAATAGAAAACTTGTCAGTATTGGTCAAAACTGTATTTCCTGTATTTAACACCAAGAAATTTCCATGAAGCCAGAATTTTGTTATTTTTGTGGATATAATTTTATATCCAATAACAGTCCCTGGAATATATTAAGTACTGAATATTCAACAACTAAATAAATAGCAAGAACTCTATCTTGATTGATCTGTATCTATGTTAATAAATGCCAAGTTGTCATTTAGACCAATCATTTCTCTTCAGTAAAATAATACATAAAGTGCAAGCATTTAAAAAATCATATGGTCAAAACAGACACTAATACCATGGTGACTACTACAAAACATTCAACATAACCTAAAGGAGCATGATCTGTTTGGTTCATTTCAGTCCATAGTCAATGGCTACATGAATTCTGGGCCTATGATGAGGCAGCATATCATACATCATCATGGTTTGCACAGGGAGAAGGAGGTTGTTTACCTAACAGTAGACAAGAGTAAGAAAGGGAAGATAAAACCCAGGATCAGTTATAATCCTTAAGGCTCTACCTTCAGTGACTTTCTCCCAATTTAGTCTCAACCTCTTAAAGTGTATACCACTTTACAAATGAGTGGCATTATCTGAGTACCAAGCATTCAACATATGATCCTATGTGGGAATACTTCATATTCAAACCATACATTCTGCCTTTGGCCCCTGGAGGTCCAGAGCCATCTCATACTACCAAATGCATTAAATTCAAGAATCTCTGCAGTATTAACAGTTCTAACACTACTCAAAAGTTTCAGTCCAGTTTTTCCTAAGACTCAAGGCAAACTCTTAGCCATAAGCGTCCATAAAATTAAAATAAAAACAGGTATGTACTTTCACCATTTTCACTCTAAAAGAAGAAAAAAGAAGTGCTATATGATATTTTGCTTGTGTTTTGATAATAAAGCTTGTCTGAAGATAAGAGGGTGAAGCTAGACACTAGTTAACCATAAAGGCTAGGCACTGCTGTGGGATAGTCTTTCTGTATGCTGTGAATGTGTTGCTACCATTGGTTAATTGGGAATTTGCTATGGCCTATGGCATGGCAGAACAGAACAAGGCATTAATCCAAGCAGAGATACAGGAAAAGAAAGGCAAGGTCAGTGGATATGGGATCTAGCTGCCCAAGAAGCAAGATACTAGTAAGCCACCAGATGTCAATACATAGATTATTAGAAATTGGTTAGTTTAAAATGTAAGAGCTAGCTAATAACAGGGTGAGGCATAGATCAGTTTGTAATTAATGTAAGCTTCTGTGTGTTTGTTTGGGACCAAGAGGCTGTGGGACTCAGGAAAACTTCCAGTTACAAGACAGTGGTAGCATTCACCTTTTATCCCAAAACTTGTGAGGAGGAAGCAGAAAGATCATGAGTTCAAGGCCACCCTAGGCTACATAATATTGAATCAATCTAAAAGAGAAACAGAGCCAGGCAGTGGTAGTGCATGCCTTTAATCCCAGAACTCAGGAGATAGGAACATAAAGTGGTAGATGGAAACAGGATCTGGGCCACAGCATTTGATGTGAGGATTTGGTAAAGGTGAGAAGTCTCTAGTAACCGCTGCTCTGCTTCTCTGATCTTTTAGATTTCATTCTAATATCTGAATCCAGGTTTTTATTTATTAAGAATAATTATAATCACACTTCAGAGGGGAATTCAGAAGGATCACAGCAAAGCAAGACTGAAATCCAGCAAAGCAAACATTAACTACTGTAGTACTATGTGTGGTGTCATGAAATATGATGCTGTAATGTGAACTCTAAAGTGTTGGACAGCCACATATCTCTGACATTGCTATTTTCAGCTCACATGATCTCTCTATTGAGTTGTCTCTACTCATTGTATGCAGCTTTCCTTTGCAAACATTCTATATTCCTGGCATTTTCTATATCCTAAGGTCTCCATTAGATATTAGGCTTTGTTCTCTCAGCTTATGTGTCACCTGGAGACTGCCTGCCACACAAAGTCCAGCCTCTCAAACCTTTTGAAACCTGAATGAAAGCCTCCATTAGCTTGTATTTTTGCAAACCTACAAAAGCAACATCATATGGATGTTGCCCAGGTTTCTTGCCTTTTCTGGAACACAGCTGTGCTGGTATCCGAGTTTTTAGGCAGCTGACCACAAGGAAGCACTTCCATAAGCATCCCTGTGAGAGCATGACATCATGGAGCTATTGTCTCAAAGAAAAAAAAATCACTAAAACAAGTTTTTAAAATGCCTTTTTACCAACAACCTTTGGATAGATATGATCTAGCAGTCATCTTAATGTCCCTCAAAGAATGTATGTGTGCATGTGTAGATAGATAGATGGATAGATAGATGACAGATAGACAGATAGATAGAAAGATATACATTTCTATATATCAACAATTAAAGACAAGGAGGCCATGAATTTGAGAGGGAGCACAGGGTGAGGTGAGTGGGAAGGGTTGGTTGGAAGAAAGGAAAGGGGAAAATAATTTCAAAGGGAAAACTGTGTTTCCTAGTGGAATGTTCTTCTGTTCTCCTTGCCCAGGAGTATTTGACCAACAGAAAACAACACTCCATGTTTTACTTGTGTGCTTTTTGTTTTGGCAATTTTTTTGTTTTACTGTTTTTTGTTTGATTTAATTTTTGTTTTCTTGTAGGGTTTCATTTTTTTTAGATGAGAGAGACATATAGTTGGGTGGATATGGAGGGAGGGAGGATCTGGGAAGCATTTGGAAGGTAAGAATATCATCAAAACATATTGTATGAAAAAATTAATTTAAAAAACTTAAATGAAATAAAAAAAACAGTCATTTGTAGCAGAAAATAAATAAATGTTCAAGACCTATTTAAAAATTTAGTCTTACCTGTGGATTCTTGTAAAAATTCAAACTAAATTACATGTTATAATATCAAGATATATAAATCTATATTATTATATCAAGAGGGAAGAACCAGGACAGAGTTACAATTAAGTAAAAGCAAATCCAAAATTTAACAGTGTACAAAGCTGCATGACATCTTGAACTTCATGATTTTCTGAGCTCCAAAGGGCTCTGTCTCTGTCATCTTCAACACACACAGCTTATCTCATAAGCTCAGGCTAACTGTGCCTCATGTTTGCTGCTGTTCTTGGTGGTCATCCCACATAGTCCTGGCATCTCTAACATCCCCGGATCTCCACTACAACTGAGAATATACCTTCACCAATGACATTTCCTGATCCACTCAGGGACTCCCACTCTGCGACATGATGCCAGGCCTCAGCTTCTATGACCCCTTCATGCCTTCAAAAAAAGTACCATGTAGGAGACTCTTACACATTATTTGCTAAGTTCTACTGCAATTTTGTTTCAAGCTGTGACACCCGCTCCAGTATATCACAGCTTCTTTGTACTGACTCTAAGGAAATGCATCCCAGAAGATGTATTTGCCCCAATGGTGGTCGTTCTTATTCTTCAGCCCCAGTTAGAGATCATCTATTGTTCCAATAAAGCAAACATTTCATTTCCATAAATTATTTATTTAAAATCTCATGTGAATCCCTTGAGAGAATGGCTGTTTGCCTCTGAAATTTTACAAATTAAACCTCTATCAACACCTACATCTCCCTCAATATTCCTACCTTTCAAACTCTCATAACAGCAAATTATTAAACTCTGAGCTCTTCCAGCCCAATGTTCAAAATGATTCCACAAAAGTGTGATCAAAGTACAACTTGGAGAAAAAAAAGTTTATCTTACAGGTCTGTTGATTCTGGTTTTATAGTGAGACAGAATATTATAGTGGCAGAGGTGTGTCACAGAGTAGTCAATTCAGCTCTAGGTAAAGAAAAAGGAGAGAAGAAGGAACCAGGGACTACCTTCAAAGAAACCACCAGCATGCTGCTTCCTCCCACTAAGCCCTACATCCGAATGTTTTCAGAAACAGCATGATCATCTAGAGACCATGTGTTCAATACAGAAGCCTGTTAGAAAGGCCTCATAGTGAGGCCATGCATATATATAACCTTAGCTCCTTTTCTGCTTTTATCATTAATCCTTTTCTTGTTAAAGGTACATGTTCTAGTCTCTTTCTTCTAGAGTCTAAGACTCTAGAAGCAGTCTTGATGTAGGGATGAGGAAATTGGACTTGCCTGGAGTGGATGCTGAACTAAGCCACCTTGGGACCTTGTGACTCCTGCCTTTGCTGGGGAGGACATAAGGGGATGGGGAGAAGAGAGAGTGACTGGGAGGGGCGGGAGGGGGAAGGGAGTTTGAACAAGGGGATACATGGGTAAAAAATGAGACTTTACTCATAATAAAAAAGAAAAAGAAAAAAATCTGTGAATATAAACCAAATTCTTTAGAAGGCAGTTGACAGCATGACCATTTAGCTAAGCAACAGTAGGTTCTCCATCCCCCAAGGCCTAGGAGCTGCCCAGATAGCAGTCAAATTTCCAGCCTGGGTAGGGGACAGGCTTCAAAGGTCCCATATCTAGCTAAGGAGCTGTTAGCAGTTGATGGCAGCTGGGGGAGGGAGAGTCAATTTTCTTTTGGTGTATTGCCACTGGTAAATTGCCCATGCTCCAGAGGATGGCCTCATGTCCATGCGTACATGCGTAGCACCAACTGGACTCTGAGTTATTTGCTTTAGAAAGGAGAACATGAAGTTGGGAGGAAGACATATTGTATGACCCCAGGGGAGAGGAAAGGAGTTAGTGGGGAGGGGGTGGATCTGCTCAACATTCATGATATACATGTATAAAATTTTCAAATGAATTTAACATATAACAAAATTAATAGAGGCTCTTAGGAAAAACACTAAGATAACAGAAGCCAGAATCTTCACAGAACAGCTGGACGATAAAATGAATGAAAGCATCCATCTATAGAACAAAATGACAAGTAGAAAAGAAACCAGGTAAAATTGAAGAACTATGGCTTCTGGTACAAAGAAAAAGAGACTGGAAAGAGTGGGAGGGGGAAGGGAGCTTGAACAAGGATATACATGGATAAAAAATATGACTTTATTCATAATAAAAATAAAAAAACACAATATCAAAAACAAATGAGCAAAATAATTAATCCAAGTGTTTGTCAGTAGATAGATTCATAAAACACATATAGTATCTTAGTATTAACTGTCAACTTGACACTCTTAAATAACCTGAGATAAATCAATTGAATAATTATCTTTATTAGATTGCTCTGTGAGGGATTTTCTTTATTAATAATCATGTAAGAGGGCTCAGCCCACTATGGGTAGTACAATTCCCTGTGCTGAGTAAAGAAGATAACTGAACATGAGCCTGAGTGAGCTAGAAAGCAAGCAAGCAAATAGTGTTCCTCTGTGATTTCTGCTTCAGTTTCCTGTCTTGAGTTTCTTCCTTTTAATGGACTGTAACCTGAAATTATAAGCCAAATAAACCTTTTACTTCTCCCCCCTGAAAAAGAAGAGTACTAAATTGTCAATCAAATTTATTTTTTTCTTTTTAGTTTCTCAGAAGTAAAAATTACGACTGTGAGTTCAAAAGGCCCATGAAGTTACCCTACTGAGTAAAAGCATTGCATGTTAATGGGGAAAGAATGTTAGTGACATGGAAGAAGAGTAGCTTTCTGCCATCATCCTCCTGAGCAAGCAAGGATCTTTTTTTGTGGTGTTGGAGAGCAACACATGACCTCCTGCATGCCAAGCAAGCAGAATACTGAGTCATACCCCCAGCCCAAACATATTTTTGACAACTCATAAGCAAGATGGTTTATGTAAAAGTCTGGGAATTGAGTAGAGAAGTTCTAGTATACTGATGGAGTGGAAAATAGGTGGAGTCAGAGTAAGAGTAGTTTCTCTTGACCTATATCACCCTCAACCCCAAGGCAGCTCTACTCTACTAATGAAGGCTCCGTCAAATCACAGTACCTCCTATAAGGGAAAGTGAATACATAGGGAGCAATAGCTTGGCTTGCCCAACCACGTGGGATTCTTTATATTCCTTTTTTATTGGTTTTCTTTTTTATTTAAAACTTTTTCCCATACCCACTACTGCTCCTTCACCCACCACTACTCCCAGTCCTCACCCAGCCTCCCTCCTCCCCTTTTTGCACCCCATAGAGGTCAAAGAATCCCAAGGTCAGTCCATTTGGTCTGGCATATCCAGCTGAAGTAGGACCGAGTTCTTCCTCCAAGTATCAAATTTGAGAAAAGTATTTCCCTGTTATGCAAGGGCTCCTTGAAGCCAGTTCATGGACCCAGGATTGACTCTGGTTCAAGTACAAGAGGCTCTAGAAACTGCCCACATCTTTTATCTGTCATCTCCACTGAGAGGGTCCAGATCCATTCCATGAAGGTTCATCAACTGCCATTTCAGAGTCTGCAAGCTCCCAACATCAAGGGACTGCCTATTTTGGTCCCTATCACTCTACTCATGCAATATCTCCTCCTTCTCTTCAGGTGGACCAGTAACTCAACCTGCTGTTAGCTATGGATCTCTGCATTTGTCTCCATCAGCTGCTGAATGAAGGCTTATAATGGCAATTACAGTGGTCATTCATATGATAATAGGGAAAGGCCAGTTTAGGTTCCCTCTTCACTATTGCTTGGAGTCCTAGTGGGGCTCATCTTGTGAGTTCTTGGGTGTTTTCCTAGCACCAGGATTCTCTCTAACCCCACAATGGCTCCCTCTATCAGGATATCCACGTATTTGATCTCCTCTGTTGCTCTTCCTGTCCCCCCCCACACACACACCATCCTATTATTCTCTCACATTCTCTTCTCACCTGCCCTTGGTTCCTCTCCCCACCTCTATATGATTGCAATTTTCTCAGGAGATCTTCTCTATTTCCCCTTCCCAGGGGATCTATGGATGCCTCTCTTAACTTTCTTCTATTACCTAGCTGCTGTGGGGGGCGGGGCGGTGTGTATTGTAGCCTGGCTATCCTTTGTTTTACATCTAAAATCCACTTAAGAGTGAGTGCAAACCATATCTATATTTCTGTGTCTGTTACCTCACTCAGGATGACACTCTCCAGATCCATCCATTTGCTTGCAAATTTCAGGATGTCATTATTTTTACTGCTGAGTAGCACTCCATTTTGTAAATGTACCACAACTTATTAATCCATTCTTCAGTTGAGGGACATCTAGGTTGTTTCCAGGATCTGCCTATTATGAATAATGCTGCTATGAACATAGTTGAGATAATACTCTTGGGGTACAATTGTGCATCCTTTGGGTATATGGCCGATAGTGGTATTGCTGAATCACTGGGAAACTTGATTCCCAGGTTTCTGAGGAGCCAACATACTGCTTCCCAAAGTGGTTGTACAAGTTTACACTTCCACCTACAATGGAGGAGGAGTGTTCCTCTTGTTCTACATTCCCTCAGCATAGGTTGTCATCTGTGTTTTTTATCTTAATCATTCTGACAGATGTAAGATGGTATCTCAGAGTTGTTTTGATTTGCGGTTCTCTTATGGCTAAGGATGTTGAGCAGTATTTTAAGTGTTTTTCAGCCATTTGGAGTTCTTCTGTTGAGAATTACCTATTTTAGCTCTGAATCACATTTTCAAATTGGGTTCCTTGGTTTTGTGACCTCTAGTTTCTTGAGTTTTCTATATATTTTAGGGATCAGTCCTCTGTCCAATGTAAGGTTGGTGAAGATCTTTTCCCATTCTGTAGGCTGTCATTTTGTCTTATTGATCATGTGCTTTGCCTTTCAGAAGCTTCTCAGTTTCAGGAGGTCTCATATATTAATTGTTGTACTCAGTGTCTATGGCACTGGTGTTATATTTAGAAAGTAGTCTCTTCTGTCAATGCTTTCAAGGGTATTTCCCACTTTTTTCTATTGGGTTCAGTGTAATTGGGTTTATTTTGAAGTCTTTGATATACTTGGATTTGAGTTTTGTGCAGGGTGATAGATATGGATATATTGCATTCTTCTACATACCACTATCCAATTATGCAAGTACCATTTGCTGAAGATGATGCTATCATTTTTCCATTGTATATTTTTTTGCCTCTTTGTCAAAAATAAAGTGGACTAATGTGAAGGTCTTCGATTGATTCCATTAATTCACAATTTATACCATGCTGTTTTTATTACAGTAGCTCTCTAGTAGAGCATGAAGTCAGGGATGGTGACACCTCCTGAAGTTCTATTATTGAACAGGATTTTTTTTAGCAACCCTGGATTTTTTTGTTATTCCATATGAAGTTGAGTATTGTTCTTATTATTTATTTATTTTTTAAGGATTAAACACAATTGGCAAATTCTTAACCAAATTAAACAAAAAAGGGAAGACCTACTTCAATTAAACTAGAAATTGAAAGGCAAACATTATAACAGATATGAATGAAATTCCAGAAAATTATAAGGACATACATTATAAATTTGTTTTGATAAATTGAAGATTCTAAAAATACTGGTGAGTTTTTAGATAGTAAAATTAAACCTAAATTCAATGAATGATTTTAACAAATGCATACTTTGTAACCTTGAAGTACTTGAAATACTAATAAAATACTCCATACTAAAAATAAAAAGCAGCAATAACAAAAACAAACACAAGAAAATATGGACTTACTACAGA
The DNA here is from genome assembly GCA_004025045.1 of Sigmodon hispidus. Classification (NCBI taxonomy): domain Eukaryota; kingdom Metazoa; phylum Chordata; class Mammalia; order Rodentia; family Cricetidae; genus Sigmodon; species Sigmodon hispidus. Next base: position 29,678 of record PVIH01018831.1, read on the forward strand.
AGTCTACTGTAACTTAAAAAACTAAGACAAATAGATACCATATAATTCCATAAAACTTTAAAAAATAGTCTTTAAAAGTTACAAAGCCAGTGAAGCCCTGATATTAATCATAGTATTTCTTTTTTAAAAAAATTTATATATATATATGTATATTATTTGGTGTTTTTATATCATGCATCCCATCAAATTCAAATATCAGACCTCTCAGAATCATGCCCACTCTTATGATCTCCCCATTTACAAAACTGCCTATTCATGCTGCTAATTTACTTACTGGAACACAAACTCCCTGTGATCAGCCCCTTAAAGAAAACAAGTCTTTCCTTACTCACCCCTCTGCCAGAGGCCATCAATGCAGAAGTCAGGCATTGTGTCATTTAGCTATGTTCTAGCCTTTAGTTCTTGTGTACAATGACATCTCTATTTTAAATATATATATATTTTAAAGGCCACTAATGAGTGAGTACATTCCCTGCTTCTCTTTCTGGGATTGAATTTAAGTTTTGTGCAAGGTGATAGGTTGGATCTATTTTCATTTTTCTACACACTCTCATCTCTCATCCAGTTATGCCAACACCATTTGCAGCTATTATGAAGGGTAATGTTTCCCTTATTTCTTTTTCAGCTCTTCTATCTTTAGTGTATAGAAGGGCTACTGATTTCTTTGAGTTAATCTTGTATTCTGCTACATTGCTGAAGGTGTTTATCAGCTGTAGAAGTTCCCTGATAGAATTTTGTGGGTCACTTATGTATACAATCATGTCATCTGCAAAAAGAGATATTTTGACCTCTTCCTTTCCAATTTGTATCCCCTTAATCTCCTTTTGTTCTCTTATTGTTTAAGTAAAACTTGGAGAACTATGTTGAATAGATAAGGGGAGATGGGACAGCCTTGTCTAGTTTTTGATTTTAATGAGATTGCTTTGAGTTTTTCTCCATTTAGTTTGATGTTGGCTGTCAGCTTTTTGTAAATCGCCTTTATTACATTTAGGTATTTTCCCTGTATTCCTGCTCTCTCCAGGACTTTTATCATGAAGGCATGTTGGATTTTGTCAAAGGCTTTTTCATCATCTAAGGAAATGATCGTGTGATTTTTTTTTTCCTTCAGTTTCAGCATCTAATGATATGATCATGTGTGTTTTTTTTCTTTCAAATTGTTTATATGATGGAGGACATTGACAGTTTTTCCTATGTTGAACCATCCCTGCATCTCTGGAATTAAGCCTACTTGAACATGGTGTATGATTTTTTGATATGTTCTTGAATTAGGTTTGCCCATATTTTACTGAGTATTTCTGCATCAATGTTTTTTAGGGAGATTGGTCTGTAATTCTCTTACTTTGTTTCATCTTTGTGTGATTTGGGTATGAGGGTGACTATAGCCTCATAAAAAGAGTTTGACAATATTCTTTTTTTTTCTGCTGTGTGGAACAATTTGAGGAGTATTGGTATTAGTTCTTCTTTGAAAATCTGGTAGAATACTATGCTGAAAGCATCTGGCCCTGGTTTTGTGTGTGTGTTTGTTTGTTTGTTTTTGCTTGGGAGCCTTTTAATAACAGCTTCTATTTCCTTAGGGGTTATAGGTCTATTTAGTTCATTTATCTAATCTTGATTTAATTTTGGTAAGTGGTACCTATCAAGAAAGCAATCTGTTTCTTTTTGGTTTTCCAATTTAGCAGAGTATAGGTGTTTGAAGTATGTCCTAATGACTGATTCTCTGGATTTCCCCAGTGTCTGTTGTTCTGTCCCCCTTTTCTTTTCTGATTTTGTTAATTTGGACTCTCTCTCTCTCTCTCTCTCTCTCTGTGTGTGTGTGTGTGTGTGTGTGTGTGTGTGTGTGTGTGTGTGTGTCTGCCTTTTGATTAGTTTGGATACGGGTTGACTTTCTCAAAGAACCAACTCTTTGATTCATTGATTCTTTGTGTTAACCTCTTTGTTTAAATTTTTATTGAATTCAGCCCTGAGTTTAATTATTTTCTGCTGTCTACTTCTAAATGAGTTTGCTTCTAATTTTTCTAGATCTTTCAGCTGTGCTGTTAAGTCTCTTGTGTGAGATTTCTACAAGTTTTTTATGGAGGCATCTAGTGCTATAAATTTTCCTCTTAGCACTGCTTTCATTGTGTCCCATAAGTTTGGGTATGTTATGGTTTCATTTTCATTAAATTGTAGAAAGTCTTTAATTTTTGTCTTTACTTCTTCCTTGACCCAGAGGGGGTTCAATTGGGAGATGTCCATTTCATGAGTTTGTAGGCTTTCTGTGATTTGGGTCGTTAAACTCTAACTTTAGACCATGGTGGTCTGATAGGATACAAGGAGTTATTCCCATTTTTTGCATCTATTCATATTTGCTTTATGATTGAGTATGTGGTCAACTTTAGAGAATGTTTCATCAGGTGCTGAGAAGAAGGTATATTCCTTTGTGTTTAAGTGGAAAGTTCTGAATATATCTGTTAAATTCGTTTAAGTCAGGACATTTCTTATATACCATATTTCTCTGTTAAATTCCTGTCTGGTAGACCTATCCATTGGTGAGAGTGGAGTATTGAAGTCTCCTACTATTAATGTGTGGGGTTTGATGTGAGATTTAAACTTCAGTAATGTTTCTTTTATATATGTAGAAGCCCTTGTATTGGGGACATAAATGTTCCAAATTGAGACTTCATCTTGATGGATTTATCCTGAGATGAATATGTAATGTCCATCCTGATCTCTTTTGATTTATTTTACTTTGAAGTCTCTTTTGTTAGATATTAGAATAGCTACATCAGCTTGCTTCTTAAGTCCTTTACTCTAAGTCAGTGTCTGTCTTTGAAGTTGAGGTGTGTTTCTTATATGTAGCAGAAGGATAGATTCTGTTTTTATATCCATTGTATTAGCCTGTGTCTTTTTATAGGTGAATTGATTCCATTGATATTAAGGGATACTAATGACCAGTGATCATTATTTCCTGTTATTTCTGGTGGTAGTATGTGTGTGCACTTCCATTCTTCAGGTTTTTCTTCTGTGAGATTATCTAGTGCTTGTGGTTTTCTGGGTGCATCTAGCTTCCTTAGGTTGGAGTTTTCCCTCTAGTGCTTTTGGTAGGGCTGCATTTGTGGATAGTTATTGATTAAATCTGATTTTATTGTGAACTATTGTTTACTCCATCTATGGTGATTGATAGTTTTGCTGGGTATAGTAGTCTGAGCTGACAACAGTGGTCTCTTAGTGTCTGTATAACACCTAAGAAGGACCTTCTGGCTTTCATTGTTTCCATTGAGTAGTCTGATATTATTCTGATGGGTCTACTTTTATACGTTACTTGGCCTTTTTCCTTTGTAGCTTTTAATATTTTAATATTCTTTCTTTATTCTTAGGTTATTGACTTGATTATTATGTGGTGAGTAGAATTTTGGGGTGTCCAGTGTATTTTTTGTTCTGGAAGCTTCTTGTAACTTTGTAGGCATTTTCTTCATTAGATTGGGAAAGTTTTCTTTTATGATTTTGTTGAATATATTTTCTGTGCCTTCAATTTGGTATTCTTCTCTTTGTTCTATTCCTAATATTCTTAGGTTTGGTCTTATGGTGTTCCAGATTTGCCGGATATTTTGTGTTATGGCTTTTTTTTTGTTTTAGTGTTTTCTTTAACTGATATATCCATTTCCACAATCAAATCTTCCACATCAGAGATTCTCTCTTCTATCTCTTGCATTCTATTGGGTATGCTTGCATCTGTAGCTCTAGTACATTTTTTTTCAGATTTTCTATTTCCTGCATTCCCTCAGTGTGTTTCTTCTTTATTGCTTTTATTTCAATTTTTAAATCTTGAAATGTCTGTCTCCTTCATCTGTTTAATTTCTTTTTCTTGTTTTTTTTTTTTTTTATTTTTTATAGGATTTGTTGATCTCTTCCAATTTTTTGTTTGTCTTTTCCTCTATTTCCTTAAGGGAGTTTTTTATTTCCTCTCTTTTGGCTTCTAGTATCTTCATAAAGTTTTTTTTAAGGTCATTTCTATCTGCTTATTTTATGTTGCCATATTCTGCTGGTGAAGAACCACCGAATTCTGGTTGTGCCATATTGTTCTTTATGTCTTCATATGTATTCTTGCACTGGCATCTGCCCATTCCTTTTTTGAATCAATGCAGAATTTGTCTGTTTCTTAGGGAGCTGATTCTAGTGCAATCTGCTCTGGCCATGTCTGTGTCTCAGGAAGCTTCTCTTGGTCCAATCTTGGCTCTTGGTCCACTTGGAGGTAGTATATTCTATGTCACAGTAGGTTTTTCTTGGTGCAATAGTAGCTGACTGATTCTATGTTTCATGGATCCAGTTTTGGTCCAATATTAGCTCTTGATCCAGAAGAAGTTCTCAGTCCTGTAGGAGCTCTTAATCCAGTAGGTGCTGGTGAATTGTGGGTCTCAGGTAACCCTCTTGATCTATTAGGTGCTAAGGAACTGTGGGTCTCAGGTAGCCACCCTTGACCCAATAAGTGCTAAGGAACTGTCGGTGTCATGTAGGTGCTCTTGATCCAATAGGAGCTCTTGATATAATAGGTGCTTAGAAACAATGGTTCTCGTGTAGCTGCTGAAGTCACCAGGAGATGAAACGGATTAGAGTTGGGGCAGGATTTATAGATAAAGGTGACCAGCAAACTGGATTTTAATGGGGAGTTCTGGTCCTGAGGGTTTTTCCCTGCTGGTCTGGATTTAGGGGAGCGATGTGCCAGGATGGTGTTCCAAGGGTTGTGTTCCAAGACCTGGGTCACAGAGACTGAGCTGTCTGGCTGGGCTGTGTGGAGTGTCATTCACCTCTTGATCCAATAAACTGTGGGTCTCAAGTAGCCACTTAAGTCACCCAGGAATGGGACAGATTAGGAGTTGGAGCTGCATTTGTAGATGAGGTATCTAGAAAACTGGATGTTAATAGGGAGTTCTGGCCCTCATAAATTTTCCCTGCTGGCCTGGATTTAAGGGAGAGATGGGTGGGAATGTCAACTCAAGGGCTGGGTCCCAAGGCCTGGGTCACAGAGATCAGGCTCTCTGGCTGGGCTTAGTGTAGTGTCACTCACTTCTTGATCCAATAGGTGCTGAGAAACTGTGGGTCTTAGCAGCCACAGAAGTCATCCATTGATAGGACAAGCTGAGGTGAAATTTGTAGATGGGGTGTCCAGAGAACTGGATTTTAATGGGAGAGTTCTAGCCCTCAGGGTTTTTCCCTGCTCACCTGGAATTAGGGGACTTATGTGCCAGAGTGGTGTTCCAAGGGTTGTGACCCAAGGCCTGGGTCACAGAGACAGGATTCTTCATAGCATATTGTTACATCCCACAAAGATGAATGTTTCAAAAATGACAAGCTCATAGAAGAGTTATTCACAGAAATTACTCCCCTGAACTCAGTCATGAGCCACACATTTTACTAAGTTTTGAGGTTTCCCTCAAGAAGACTTCACAGAACGTCACAGCTATACATCCCCTCATCAAATGACTCATAGGTAACCCTAATTCATCACTGCATTCCTATACCTCATTCTAGTACTGTAGACAAGTTTCCATACATTACCTCTACATATATCTAGCCTGCATATGTACAGCCTCTGGAGATAGTTTACAAGCAAGTTCAAATATCATTTTCATCTTTCAGAGCATCTCCCTAGAGAAAATAAATGGGAATATCTCAGTACTTGTTCTGTTAGGGGGTGAATAGAAAATATACAATCTTGAGAATTTTCTGGACAACAGGAAATAAGAAGAATGTGAATTAGACATATATCTATGGCACCGTAAGAATCCCTAGTCAGTTTTATTATCAACAGTATTCTATCCAAAGTCAGTTAATAAGAACTAGAGATGATTGCTTATTCAAATGTGAATAAGGCAACAGAATAAAAACTCAAGAAAGACATAAAATGCTTTTTAAACTAAAAAAGAAATAATTTTAAAACAAATTTTAGAGTTGAAGAAAACAATGAATGAAATAAAATTAAAAGGTGAGTACATTCGCCCACTCAAGAAGGAAAGTCATTTGTAATTATCTGCATATAAAAAAGAAAAAGTAATGTCAAAAAAGAAGAAAATGATGAGACACTATCAAGAAATAACATATAGAGTCAACCCAAAGAATATTTACTGTAATTCATTATAATCAAATTCTCAACAGTATTCTTAAAGCATAAGAAAATTTCTCCAATAGGACCTTTGTAGAACAGAAGTATTAGAATTTTGATGGAGATTGCATTGAATCTATAGACTACTTTTGGTAGGATGACCATTTTTTGTATGTTCATCCTGCTGATTCATGTGCATAGGAGATCTTTCTGTCTTCTGATATCATCTCCAATTTCTTTCTTGAAAGAGTTGAAGTTATTATCATACAAGTTTTTTATTTCCTTGGTTAGAGTTACTCCAAGATATTTTTTATTATTTCAGGCTACTGTGATTTTTTTCTTAGTCCATTTGTCATTTGTATATAAGAGGGCTACTGATTTTTTTTTAATTAATCTTATATCCAGCCACATTGCTGAAAGTGTCTATCATCTGCACGAGTCTTGATGGAATTTTAGGGCCACTTATTATACTATTATATCATCTTCAGTGATTGGTATGTAAAATTAAGAAAAACCTTTTAAATAAATTTTTTAAAAATGAAAAAAGATACTTTGACTTCTTCCTTTCCAATTTGTATCCCCTTGATCTCCCTCAGTTGTCTTATTTTCTTAGCAAAAACTTAAAGTACTATGTTTAATAGATATGGAGAGAGAAGACAACTTTTTTGTCCTTGATTTTAGTAAAATTGCTTTGAGTTTCTTCCATTTAACATGATGTTGGCAACTGGCTTGAAGTAAACTGCCTTTATTATGTTTAAGTATGCTCTTTTTATCCCTGCTCTTTCCAAGACTTTATCATGAAGGGATATTGGATTTTGCCAAAGGATTTTTGTCATCTAATTAAGCAATTCTGTGTGGTTTTCCTTTTATTTTATTTTTTTATTTATAGAATTAAATATAGAATTATATTTACTAATTTTTGTATGTTGAACCATCCCCACATTTCTGGGATGAAGCCTACTTGATCATGGTGGACTGATGTGGTATGTCTTTCTGTGTGCTGTGAATATCATTTATTAATAAAGGGACTGTTAGAGCTTATGGCATGACAGCTTAGAAGTAGGTGGGAAATCCAAGCATATATAAGGTGGCAGGAAGGCAGAGTCAGATACAACCACCAATCCAGCTGCCCAAGAAGCAAGACATAAAGAAATAGGTAAACCACAGGCCACACAGCAGAACAGATTAATGGAAAGTGGTTGCACTAAAATGCAAGAGTTAGCCACAATATGCCTGAGCCATATGTCAAACAGTATGTAATTAATATGTGTCTATGTGTTACTGTGGAACTGTGGGTCTGCAGGTCTGGACCACAGGCCAGACAGACCAGAAACCTATTATTACAAATGGTGCCCAATGTGAATTATTCTCATCCACATAAAGTTTGAGAAAGCTTAAAAAGGCTTCTAGAGGAGCCTCAAGGGGAGGGTTCAGACTGTGTTTCTGTGCATGGATTGGCACCTTGGATCCCATTCACTTCAGAGGCACACCTAACC
>PVIH01018832.1:0-26458 GCA_004025045.1 Sigmodon hispidus
CTCCTATTCTTCTCCTCTCTCTCTCTCTCTCTCTCTCTGTCTCTCTCTCTTTCTTTTTCTCCTGAAGTCTCATCTATTCTTTACTGCCTAGTTATTGGCCATTCATCTCTTTATTAAATCAATCACATCTTCAAATAGTGCAAATAAATATTTCACAACAGCATGCAGTTTTCAAACATAATTCTTTTACTTCCTAACTCAGTGGTTGCCAACATGAGTATTCCTAGGTCCACCATTAAAACACTCATTTTGATCTAATCAAGGATTCATGAAAAATTTTAAGTCAGAGCTAGTACTTCACCTATGAGGTTAGATAGATACAAAAAAATGTGACTGTGTATATACCATCTAGAAATGGTATCCAAACTGTAAAATGTAGAGGTTGGAAGTACCAAGATGGAAAATCAGTAAACACCAAAGTTGCTGCAGCTACTTCATATCTGTGAGACTACACTTCAAAATAAGAAGTATCATTGACAATGTGATGTAGAACTCATTTTTGGTACTGTTAACTGGGCCAAAATCCATGGGTGGCTTGATCAAAAGTCCTATGGGAAATCCTAATAGTATTTGGCTAAATGAAAACAATATTAAACTGACTCCTTAGCTTTATACATGTAAATTAGTATATCGATGAGAAGTCCTCATCAGAGAAACTCATTTCAGCGGCAGATAGTGATTAATATATAAACCAACTACTGATCAACATGCAGAGAATAAGAATGCTAAGCTTTAAATGGGGCATCTACTTTATACCTTCTCTACCAAAGGCTTAAAGGATCAAAGAAGAGTGGATAAAAGATCTTAAAAGCCAAAAAGGAAATAGGCATTTACAGCAAACAGTGTTTTCCAAAGAGGACATTCCTGTTGCACACATGAACTCAAAGTTAGGAACTGTAATCTTATGCATATGATCTGCACAAGAACAAGCCAGAAATAAGTCCCACCATGGGGAAGAGACTCATTAAGTCCCAATCTTGGCTGAGAAACCATTGACATCTGATAGCTAGTGAGGGAGGGAAAAGCAATGTTCTTCAGGGAAGCCATTCCTGAGAGGCTAATAATTACTCCAGAAAATGGCCTTACACATATCCAGTGGAATTATGAAAAGAGTACATGAGGTTTGGAGGCAAACTTGGTTGAAGCATGAATAGAGGATTGACTAGATGAGAAGGAATTATGTGGGGAACTGAGTTAAGTGTATTGTATGCACATATGAAATTCTCAAACAACAACAACAAAAAAACAAAATAAAACTAACTTTAAAATGAATATTCTACAATATTCAAATGTGCTATGTAACCAAGAACTAGGAAATAACTGAAGCAGGGACCTGCAAATACTAGGGAAAAGGACAATGGTAGAGGATGTCTGACAAATTATGTTTATTTTTTATGTGTCTTAAAGCCAGAATGAAGAACACAACTCTCCTTGTCTACTGTGTGCCTATCCTGAACTTTATCCCTCAAGATTCTCTTGATTTCTCTTAACATAGTTAAAACTTATTTTTAAAGAGAGAATGAATAATTTTGACAAAAATAAAAGTAAAAATAAAACATATATGACTATCAATAAAACAATCAATGTTACAGCCATCTGCATTTAATTATTCATTATTATCTTAATTATTATGCCTCTCTAAAGACAACCTGCTTGCAGAATACACAGTCTATTCTCTTCAATCTGTAACTCACACTTTTGCTTGGATATTTTTTTTCTCTATCTGATTTTATGTTTGCATTTAAATCAGGAATACAAATATTGAACTTACAAATAAATTGATACAAGGATGAACCTATGTGGGATCAGAAAAATCGAAACCATTTTTCTTTCCAGATGAGAAGTATTAAAATGAATTGCCATCCTGGCTAAGTGGACACATTATGGTGACATGAGTGATAGTCCACGTTGAGCGAAAGCCTGAAGTGCTTGCTGATTACTCAATGGCAAGAGTGTCAGAAACAGGGCTTAGGGACACATTTCATCTCTAAAGTTATTTCCACTGAGGCAGAGAAGCTGCCACCTTGCTGATTGTGAAAGAATAAACAAAACAAAATAACTCAGGCAACTAATGTAGGTCAGGGAGTAGTACAAACTCCCGGTTCCCCCAGTTGTTGTCCACCAGTATTCCCTCTTAATTTACTGGTAGATTTATAACATTTTTTGTTGTAGTAAGTTTTTTTTGGCTTGTTTGGGTTTGGAGATTTATGACTTGGCGCACGTGTGGCGCCGGTTTGGAACTTGGTTTGTGTGTCTATGGCTTTTGTTTTTTAAAAGAAATGAATTATATGTTTATATATTTTATATTGTTTGGCTTATATTTTAAGCACATTATTAGTTAGTTTTTTAAAATTAATTTATTTTTATGAATCTAATTATTACGTGGCTTGTAGCCCGTGGCTCACTTGAATTTTTATATGTTTTTTTGGGGGACGGATGGCGACTAGTAAACTCCACCCCTTCTTCCTACCTGGCTGTCTTTGATTTTTTACTCAATTTTATGGTGTCTTGTATGGGTCTTAACAGTCATTTATTTATATCGTACAAAAAACATTCCACCACAATTTTTTCTTGACATTACATCTTTTCTACAACCCACACTTCAGTTGTTCCAAGTTGGAAAAGGCTTCCTAGCTCTCCCTCCAGAAAGATTTTTGGACTCACATAGATTAGGCTTAGCCATAGAGGAGCCCTGTTTCTATCCACATATCTTTCACATTGGCAGTTATTGCCATAACAATCAGAAAAATGCAAGATTATAGGAAGGCTGGTAAGAGCCAATGATAATATCGGTATTAAGCACGGTCTCTGACATGAGAATACATTTGCTTGTATTATATGTAGCCATGGACTTCTGGCTGCTGAGGTGTAGTTATGAATTCATGTTTTTCATAAACTATTTCTTAAAATCCATCAGTTTGTGTTAGTGTTCACACACTTACATATGCCAAACTACTTTAACAATGCCTGTATTGACACCAATATCACTTGGACAAATACTCATTCATCAAATTCACATTGGTCATCTGTGATACAACAATTCAATAGTTGCTGTGAGGGAATTTATGGTGATAAAGTAATTGTAGACATTTTCCCTGAGAAGCTGACTACTTACAATCAGAATCAACCCAAAGACACAAAGGTTTATTTACATGTACAAGTGATGGATGGCACAAGTAGGTTTAAGGGAGACTTAAAGTGAAATTGCAGTCTCTGGAGGAGATTTAAGGAATGCAAGATAGAGCAGGTAGCTTTCCAATGAGCTGGCCCGAGTTCAATGGAGACAGCTTGTGGATATATTGTTGCACTGAAGCAGATCGCATGTAAAGAGCTTCAGAAAAAGACAATAAGATATATTTATCTAGTGTGGTTATGCCCTCAATAACAGAGAAAGGGAACTTGTCTTTTGTCAAACACCTGTTCTTAATTGGAGAAGATGGAGGGTATTGGTTTGTTTTACCATTAAATAGGAAAAGGCATACAAAGATGGGTCCTGTGGAATACTGGCAGGCATTATCAGACTTCAAGGACTGGTCATTGCCATTACATGGCTGCAGTGAGCAGCATCTGTGCTAGGGTGAGAAAGGCTCCAAGAAAGACAGGGAAATGTCTACAAATGAGACTTGTGTAGAGAGGAAGGCAGATCCCTGCTAGTCTTCAGGATGTGTAAAATTGCTTCTTCTAATAGTCATAAAATTATTCTTCAATTAGCCGAAAAATCAGGGGAGGAGAAAAGAGGTTTGTGAAATGATTGAGATTCATCTATACCATCAAAAGAAAACCAGTTATCTGCCCTGCGTAATTGTGACAGCTTACTTGAAATGTGCCAAGCTCCAGAATTTATCTTTACCTTTTAGTTTAAATTTTTTGTCACAAATAATGCTAGTGCTCTAAATCACTTGTGAGACATCACCTAGGCATTTCTGAGATGGGCATCCATCCAACCTTGTGATGCAGGAAACAGAGCAGTGACTAAAACCGATCCTGGCTTTTACTAGCTAAGTAGACATGGCAATGGCATTGTTATGGTCATAGCCCAGATAATTTTCAAATTTAACATGCGGAAACAAAGAGTATCTACAAAATAGGATAGTGAAAGAGTAAAAAGATAACATACATAGAAGTGTTTAACAAGCATAGTAAGCACCCAGGAGGTATGTATGTGTGCATGTGTGTGTGTGTGTGTGTGTGTGTGTGTGTGTGTGTGTTTGTGTGTATGCATGTATACATGCATGGATGCACATGGGATTGTGTATACATGCAGTTGTGCATGCCCATGTTGGGTTTGTGTATACATATTTAAGCAGCAATCAAGATAGAATTTAGGTTAGGCTATAGTAGAATATTTATTTCTGTCATGTTTCCCTTGATTATTGTGCCATATTTGCACATTCCAAACATATTCATCTGTAATATATCTAACACTAAAACTTTAGATAAAGGTCAGGATAGATGAGTTATATTTTCCCCCTCATATGGACTCCTTAGTTTCTCAGTCCATCACAGAAAAAAAAGGCATATACAGTAAACAGTAATGATTCCAGGGGTGTTTTGGAGGGGAGGTTAACAGAACTATAGAGTTAAATCACACTACAAGGTGGTCAAATAGCTCATTTTCTCTAACTGCAAGTTCTAGAGCAGGTGTGCTCAACTTATAGCCACTAGGCCCCATGCATCTCAGGGTGTCCATGAATGTGCCCATCCACAGTTGTATATAATAATGTCACATCACAATAACATAAGGTGGGATATTCCTGTTGGACACTTAAGTGAGTTAGTATTTATTCCCCATTTATTGTTACTACAGTATTTTAAACACTCCAAACTTATTTTATCATCCTGGAAATCAGAACTCACTGAACTAAAATCAGGATATGAACAAAGTTACTTCCCTTCAGAAGACTTTGGGGGAAAAAAAAATGTATTTTACCACTCCAGCTTTCTAAAGTTTCCAAGCTTCTTGAGCGGATGATCATCTTTCATCTTCAAGAGAAATATTTGTGTTAACCTAACCTATTGTTGGCAACAAACTTCCTCAGCCTCTCTTACTTTCTTTACCTTTCTTAGGTAGCCTTGTGATTGCAATAAGTCCAGAGAGATAACTCAAAATGTTGTCATTGTCACATTGTTTTAATTTCTCCCATCTACAAATTCAAAGTTCATTTTTCTATGTTAGATAACCTACTAAGACATGGCATGAGTTAGCTAGTTTTTAAATACTATGACTTAACAGAAAATCAGTTAGCTGAAGCCATGTGTGAACATCTTTGAAGACCATTATTCTATCTACCACACTATGATCCAGTTTTTTTTTTTCTTTACTTAAACAGGTCTCTTAACTGACTCTGTCAACATTGCTCCTGAACAAATGGGTTATCCTTTGAAGTATTTCTTCCATAGGCAAAATTATTTCCCTAGGGAAGTGAATGTAAGAGTTGGTCAAAAGAAGAAGAAGATTAGTCCTTCAGATATGCACACATATGCTCAGTCACTGCTGTCTGTGTCTCCTCTGGACAGGTGCCCATACTGGCTCTTGCACTTGGGTACACATTGTATGTTCTAAAGTGTCTAGTTTGAGAACCTAAGCCCTGAAAAGGACAGATATTGAAGTGATTTCCTTTCTCTCTATAAAAGTCCCTTCCATTCCATTCTTGGATTTAACACATATAAGATGTGTAATAAATAAGGAGTTTTATGTTTAAGTTAAATACATTCTTATGGCCACAATCAAAGAAAAATGACACCAACTGATTTTTAATATCTTCTTTTACCTACTAAAATCCAATTCTGAGAATGTTCAAAAATATTGTACAGAGCCAAATCTCATGTTCATTAATGTAATGGGACATTAGCACATTAACCACATTTTCCTCCTCAGAAGTGAGAATGAGCCTCTTCTCATATTGTCATCAATAACATCACCAGGATGCCCAGTCTGAGTCTGATGAGATTGTAACTGTGATCTTGGTCCCTTGGGCAACAAGGTGATTTTTATTTACAGTGACAAGATGATCTTTGCTGTTTCTCCTAGGACAGTCCACATAGCTCTATCTCTGAGCTACAGTACAGCCAGCTGCCCTTTCTGCCCAACTTTCCCTAAGTGGTAATATGTCAAAATTCATCTCTCTACAATAGGAAAGTTCCATCTCTCTTGCCCCAGGGAAGTTTTCTTGTCCTCTTCCATTCTGTGATCTGGGAGCAGCGTGAACTTTTCTCAGAAGCCTCAAACAGGTTCTTTCACATTCCAATCATGACAGGCTCTACTGAAGCTAAAATAATCAGTGTATAAGAAAGCTTGACATCCAGGACATAGCAGCTCATAACTACAGAGCCTTTCAGCATGAATTTTTTAGTTGAACCTTTAGAACAAGCCCCCTAATTCAAAGGCACCCTTTGCTAGTGGAAGCTTCCAACAACATGGTTGAAAAAGTTTAATCAAACATAATTATGTAAATAAAACAGTTAGATTTTATATAATCAAAATATCTAATTTTCACCACTAAAATACTCGTGTCATTATTACCGTGTTTTGGAATTTTTAATTGAGTTTCACACAATGGCTGGGGAAAAGTGTGCTTTGGAGTCGATTCTTGAGATTCAGGCTACAGAAAGAATAACTGGGCTAAAAGAAATATGAGTTCAGACAACTGTGAGGTAAGCCATCTTTTGCAAGTCACTCACTTCTTTATACTTGAAAGTTATTAGCACAATCCTCTCACGTCCTGTCTAATTCTGATACACTGGAAAGAATGAGCCACCTGATACTTTTCAACCTTTATTAATATTTTCTGTCAGTTGTTACTTACTTATAACAAAAAGGAATTCTGAAACAGAACACCCACACTTAGTGCAGCCAACCTCCATATTCATAGGTTTTCACTACCGACCTGTAGACAAGAAAAGTAGGCTGTAACATGCAGGACTGTGCCTTTATTCATGGAGATGAAGATTCAGAGACCCTAAGCCTTTGAAGGAAGTGAGAACACCTAGCTGCTGCCTGTTTCCTAAGATAGTTTCAGCATGCTCCAAGGTAAAATGACTAGAAGACCTTAATATTCTTTTGTTTCTACTACCTCCCATTTCCCAATCTATAATAATCACTATTCTACATTCAGGTGGACTTTCCTTGTTTATTTCTATGGTAAAAGTGTTGCACAAGTGCATTCATTTTTGTTGTTTGTCTCATTGCTTTTGTCTGTAGCATTGTGAACCTCTGTTCAATCGAGTCTTGAAAAATGTACCCATCTTTCAAGGCCAAATCCAAATTCTAATTCCATAGAGTATTGTAGCGGGAAATCAGGAACTATATATGTGAACAATCGCGTCGTAGGCCTGGAGACTAGCAGGGCGTGGTTAACTGAAAAGGATTTCGGAAGTAGACCTTCGAGGGAGGGGACCAGGACAGGAAGTCGTCATTCTCTCGCGAGAGTTCCCTGACCGAGTGCGCAGTTCGCCCCAGCTGCCCGGGAGTTTGGACGTATGGCGTGGGGATGAAGAATCTTCCTTAGAAAGGCTCCGACGTGCTGCAATCTCATCCTGTCATCTTCTCTTAAAACCGGCTCTGTTTTGTAAGCGATTTTCACCAAATAAACCCTGTTTAAAACATATCTCAGGGCGGGTTTTTACCGCGATAGAGTATAACTTTGTCCTTCCTTCGATCTTCCCTTTTTTGATCTTTTTCATTTATATATTTATCATTTAGTGATTTTACATCATGCACCCCATCAAACTCAATTATCAACCCTCTCAGATTCATATCCACTCTTATGATCTATAAAAACACCCAAGATGACATTAAAATTCTAAAGATAATTTTTACTTTAAATGTTCTTTCATCATATTGCCTCTGTTTTCCAAATGGCTATTGGACTCTCCTGTCACTGCTTTTTCCTTCTTATGTTAGTTTTAAATAAATAAGAAAATTTCCCCTGTTTATCAGTTAATATAGAGATTTACACTGCTAAAAATGACTGTTGGGTGCTTTGCCCTAAATGGTACATCTATATCAACTTCTTCCACTAAAGGATGGAAGAGAAAGTTTAAAAACTGTAAAAGCCAAAGGATGTAGGGAGTCATGTGAAACTCTGTCTTCTGAAAAGGGAATGGCTATTGCACTCAGGAACTCTCTGCAGTTTCACTTGAGTGAAAATAACACTCAAGCCAATGACATCAGTAAGATTCCAGCAGGCAAAACCTATAGGAGTAAGTGCATTATAAAAAGAAAAGAAATGGAAAACAAAGCAGGAGACATGACATTATAAGAAGAATAACAGGCTGGGCATCTCACAGGAAGCTGGAGGAATGAGTTAGGTGGAGGTAGGATCATGGTATGTTGTCTGCATTCATAAACATGTTGTTGAATAAATAAAAAATACTTAAAAATGAAAAATGATTATAAATTCTTTGGCATAATAAATAGAAAAGTTAATCAATCCTTAAGGAGAGCTTTTAGCCAAGGAAAGTTGAATGTGTCTCATATTCCCTATATCTGAATGTTAATATGGTTTTGTCTTCCAAGCAAGATATATCTTTGCACCTGAACCTGGGCCCTGAATGGTCACTCCACTGCTGGAGCATGGAGCACTACCTGCCCAGAACACAGCTGGGAAAGTAGCAGCAGGGTCCCTTGGTCCTGGGCACACTCCTCTGAGGAAATTGACTTGGCTTCAGCAGGGAGCACAGTCTGCACAGACCATGACTGGCTTAATAGCAATGAGGAAGCAGAGGAGTTTTTTTAAAGCACAGCTGAGAGGTCAGAGGTCAGAAGGTGACTTCTGCCACCTGAACCCAGGCCCTGAGAGGGCTTTTCAGCTTTGGTGCAGGGCACAGGCCACCCAGTACATGGCTGGTACAATAGCAGTGGGGATGGGGGGACAGCCAAGTCCCTGGGCACACAACTGAGAGGTTAGAGGTCAAGAGGTGACCACTGGCATCATAACACTGTGACCTCACGAGAACAGCTGACCCTCTGAACACATAGCTGATTAAGAGCTCTCACACCAACAAGTCACCAAGAGCTGACTAAGAACTAACAAAGAGTGAATTGGGGAAACAATGGGCAGATGGCAGTTCAAGAATGCATACAACAATACAAAGGTCAGCAAGATATCACCAGAAGAAGCAAGCAGTTCTATAGCTTCAAGATCTGAACATAACAACGAAGAGGGAAGAGAAGGAAATGACTTTAAAAACAGCTTTATAAAGCTAATTGGAGCCTTAAAAGAGAATATAAAAAACTCCCTTAAAGAAATAGAAGAAAATACAAACAGAAAATTAGAAGAGATGAACAAAACCCTGAAAGAAAATAAAGAAAACCAAGAAAAAGAAAACAAACAGGTGAAAGAAATTTACCAAGAATTAAAAACTGAAATAGAATCAATTAAGAAAGCACAAACTAAGACAAAACTAGAAATAGAAAACCTGAAAAAAAAAAAAGACCCAGAACTACAGATTCAAGCATAACCAACAGAAACCAAGAGGTGGAAGAGAGAATCTCTGTAGTGGAAGACTAAATAGTGGTAATAGATACATCTGTGAAAGAAAACACTAAAATAAAAAAGGTCATAACACAATATGTCCAGGAAATTTGGGACAGCATAAAAAGACCAAACCTGAGAATAATTGAAATTAAAGAGGGAGAAGAATACCAGCTCAAAAGGACAGAAAATATATTCAAGAAAATCATAGAAGAAAACTTCCTCAACCTAAAGAAGAAAATGCCTATAAAAATACAGGTGGCCTACAGAACACGGAAGAGACTAGACCTACAAAAAAGTCTGCTCTACATATAATAATCAAGCTTCTAAATGTACAGAAAAAAGAAAAAATACTAAGAGCTGCAAAGAACAAAGGACAAATCACCTATAAAGAGAGACCCATTAGAATAATATCTGACTTTTCAATGGAAACAATGACAGCAAGAAGGTCCTGGTGAGACATTATACAGACACTAAAAGTGCATGGATACCAACATAGACTACTATACCCAGCAAAACTATCAATCAACATAGATGGAGTAAACAAGATATTTCATGACATAACCAGAGTTAAACAATACATAACCGCAAATCCCACCCTACAAAAAACGCTAGAGGGAAAACTCCAACCTAAGAAAACCAGAAACTCTCATGTAACCACAGACAATTGATAAGCCCACAGAAGGAACCCCCCCATTTGAAAACAAAAAAGGAAATACAAGCTACTACCAAAAAAGATGGGAAATACTGATCATTGTTCATTAATATTGTAAGGATCTCCAAAGCTTGCATTCACCTGGAATGTAACTGTCAATCATGCCCCTGGGTGTGGTGATGCAAACATGGTCCCACCCTTTTAATGAAAGGGCTCATACAAGCCCTGGCCCTTCCCCTCTCCTCTCTCTCTGCTCCCTTCTGCCCCTATCTCTGCTCCCTGCTTTAATAAACTCTAGTGTGGTACTCCTGGTGTTGAGATTCCATTCACGTGCCATGTGCAAAAAACTAACATTGGTGCCGTGCTTGGCAGGGCCCCCACCAGCCCTAAGCACGCATAGGCACTGGGGACCGCTGTTCGACCCTCCACCGAAGACAACCTTCCATCTGCCTGGTCGCGGACCGTATGTGCACAACACCAGTGTTGATTGGTGAATTTCCCCCTTGGTCAGCGTAAACGTGAACTAGTTTCACGGAGGATCAGCTTCCCGATCTTCATTTGGTCATGATTTGTCCCTTTTTGTTGGCAAACACTCCTGGCTTTTTTTTCCCTTCACTACAGTTTCGTCTAGGGACCTGCCCTTGTGGGAATTACACTGGCACCTTTCGTGGGCATTTGTTTTTTGCCGGCGACGACATGAACCAGGTTGCAGGAGCATGATTTTGAGAACTGACGAGTCCACTTTATCTCACTGTGTGTGGGTGTAATGTTCTGGCACTCTCTCTTCTGCCTGACAGGGTTTTAGAGATATATGCATGGTTGAGTTGGAGCACTGTCCGAGGGGCCTACATGTGTCTGCTGACGAGCTAGTCCACTGTGGGCCCACTTCCTTATGGATTCAGTTTGCAGGGGTGACAACTCTTTCTTGCTGGTTCCATATTTCCCCTTAAGTTTCTGCATGAGAAATAAGCCAGCTAAATCCATACCTCCATCTTTACCCTTAGCGTACCTGCTAGAGGCGCTGAGACCTCTTACCCTTATGCCCTATTTAGATACTACCAAGCTGATCCATTATTGTACAAATAAATGCCCTGGATATCCCCTAGACAGTGAACTAAAGTGGCCAACTAATGGCACCCTGGATCCTGATATTTTACGGGAATTATCTAATTAATGCCAGCAACCAGGCAGATTGAAAGAGTTAAAAAAATTCCCCTATATACAAACTTTCTCTTACTTAAGTTCTAAGCCTTCCCACCTAAGTTCTCCTGCTTGCCTGCTTTTTGCCCCTTCCTCAGACCCTGATGATTCTCATCTTCCACTGGATCCTGCAAATGACCCCCCACCCTACCTCGACACATTCCTACTGCCCCTTCCTCTCTGGCTATCACCCACTTTCGAGCTGCTAAGGACGCTGCTGACCCAATTCTACCTTTTCGGGAAGTAGCGGGAGTGGGTGGGATAGTTGAAGTGTATACTCCATTTCCTTTGTCTGAACTCTCCCAGGTTGCAAAGAAGTTAGACTTTTACAGTTCAAATTCTACTGCCTTTATAAAAGAATTTCAGTACTTAATCCTATGACCTCACTTTTCATGATGCATATACAATTTTAACCAATAATCTTTTACCTGAGGAGCACAGGCGAATTTGGGAGCAGGCCAGACTACATGCAGATGAGGTTCATTGAACAAATTTAGCAAGAAACTGCAGGATGTGATTCAAGATAAACAAAAATCCGTCCTACTTTCCAGAGCGTATTACAAATGTGCTCTTGCAGTTCACCAGTTTAGATCCAGAGAGCACTGAGGGAAGACAGCTTCTTATGACCCATTTCTTTAATCAAAGCTACCCGGACATAAAGGCCAAGCTTAAATCTCTTGAGAGGGGCCCATTAACTACACAAGCAGCCATTTTGGCGCTAGCATTCAAGGTGTATCACCGAAGAGATGAGAGAATTTGGCAGGAGGCAGAGGCGATCAGGCAGCCCCCCCACCTTGCCTCCCAGGGTAAGCAGACAAAAGCATTCAGAAAAGCACTACTCCGGTGCTTGTTTCCGCTGTGGCCATGTAGAACATTATTATCTACTGTCGCTCATGCCCAGATCCATGGAGGCCATCCAGGTCATGTCCTAAGTGTCATAGACACCACTGGCCAGGCAGCTGCTGCCCTACGTCAAAGGGTGGGGACACAGCAAGCTTGGATGAGTTGCATAATGTACTGGGAGTGGCCGAAGATGAATGATGGTGCCCAGGCCCTCTGGGTCCGGCAAACGTTATCACACAGAGAGAGCCTCGGGTGGAAATTGAGGTTTCTGGCTGGACCATTTCTTTCCTGGTGAACACTGGAGCTGCGCTCTCAGTTCTGCAGCAGTATTGGGATCTCTTTCTTTCTTTCAGGCCTTGCAATTGTCCGGGTGGGAGGCAAATCCATGCTATCTTATCAGACACCACTGCTTAATTGCATTTTTAGAGAAATTCCTATTACTCAGTCATTTTTAGTTATGCCAAGTTATCCAACATCTTTAATGAAAAGAAATTTCTTAACAAAAGTGGGAGCCTTCATTTCATTTAGTGATCATATTGGCCTAAACCCAGATTCACCAGCAGCTCCAACTGTTCCTCTGCTCCTTTTACTATCCAATCAGCCTATAAGTTCTACCTTCTTGACAATCTGCTTCCTCCCCTCCTCCATCATCTGCCTTCTCCCCTCACTACAAAGTGGAAGGGACCATATAGAATAATTCTGACAACTCCTACAGCCTCTATACTCGAAGACTTCCCACATTGGATTCATTTGTTTAATCTTAAACCTTTTATTCCCCCTCCTCAAAATAGCCAGATAGGAGACTCAAAATCTTAAAAAACCAGCTCCAAGCTTCCTTTGCAGCTGGCCAGAGCAGAAGCCAAGGTGGTAAACAAAAGACCCCAGGCAGTCTGCTTGGAATCCAAGGTAAACAAAATGTTGTTCAACTCTGCAGTTAAAGCAGCCACTCCCTGAGGATGCATTGCAGGTAAAACAAAGACCATTCCCCACCCCTCTGTAGGAGTCCAGGTAGGCAAAATACAGGACACTTTAATCCTTTCTCTTTACCAGACCTAGCAAGGATCCACAGATGTTAACATGCAGGCAGCAGACAATAAAATCCCTTAGCAGAAGAAAGGAACCATTCACACAACACAGCTAACTGAAGGTTTACTCCCAAGTTTCTTTCTTACCTCCTTGCCCTTAGCCTGTCACCCCCAAAGCTCTATCACTGCAGACAATAGAATCCCTTAGCAAAAGAAAAGAACCATTCACACACCCAGCTAACTCAAGGTTTACTTCCAAACTCCTTTCCCCTTAGTCACTCCCAAAACTCTATCACTAACCCATATTTTTTCCCGAGCTCCAGGAAACAGACTTCATGGCCCTATGATCCAAATCCTTCATTCTGCCAGCAAGATGAGCTAAAGACCTCTCCTTCCTTGTGTCATCAGGAAGTAACCAAGACCACCACGACGACCCATTCCCGACTATAAATCCAGTTTTTATATATATATCAAAAGGGTGGAATGTAAGGATTTCCAAAGCTTGCATTTGCCTGGAATGTAACTGTCAATCATGCCCCTGGGTGTGGTGATGCAAACATGGGCTCTCCCACCCTTTTAATGAAAGGGCTCATACAAGCCCTGGCCCTTCCCCCTCTCCTCTCTCTCTGCTCCCTTCTGCCCCTATCTCTGCTCCCTGCTTTAATAAACTCTAGTGTGGTACTCCTTGTGTTGAGATTCCATTCACGTGCGATGTGCAAATAACTAACAAATATCCCTTATTATCAATGGACTTAATTCACCTATGAAAAGACACACCCTAACACGATGGATACATAAACAGAAACGACCCTTCTGCTGCATATAAGAAATGCACTTCAACTTTAAAGACAGACACAGGCTAAGAGTAAAGGGTTGGGAAAAGACTTTCCAATCAAATGGCACTAAGAAACAAGCTGGTATAGCCATTCTAATATCTAACAAAATAGACTTTAAACTAAAATCAATAAAAAAAAGGGAAGGTCACTACTTATTCATCTCAGAATAAATTCACCATGGTGAAATCTTAATCCTGAATCTCTATGCCCCTAACACAAGGGCAACTACATATGTAAAAGAAACACTTCTAAAATTTAAATCCCATATCAAACGTGACACACTAATAGTGGAAGACTTCAATACCCCACTTTTACTCTTTGATAGGTAGGTCAACCAAATAGAAACTCAACAGAGAAATAAGGGATCTAGCAAAAGTTATGACCCAAATGGACTTAATATATACTGAACCCTCCACCCAAAGAAGATGGAATATACATATTTCTAAGCACCTCATTGAACTTTCTCTAAAATTGACCAAATACTAGGTCATAAAGCAAATATCTACAGTACCAAAAAATGTGTATAACTACTTGTACCATTTCAGATCACCATGGTCTGAAGTTAGAGTTCAGCCACATCAAGAATCACAGAAAGCCAACTAACTCATGCAAAATAAGCATCACTCAACTGAACCACTACTGGGTCAAGGAAGAAATTAAGAAAGAAATCGAAGACTCCCTAGAATTGAACAAAAATGAATCCACAACATACTCAAACTTATGGAACACAATGAAAACAGTCTTAAGAGGAAAATTCACAGCACTAGATGCCTACATAAAAAGACTAGAGAAATCCCACACAAGAGAACTCTCAGCACAGCTGAGGGTCCTAGAACAATTAGAAGTAAACTCACCTAGAAAGAATACACAGTAGGAAATAATAAAACTTAGAGCTGAATCAATACAATTGAAATAAAAAAGACAATACAGAAAATCAATGAATAAAAGAGTTGGTTCTTGGAGAAAGTTAACAAGATAGATAAACTCTTATCCAAACTAACCAAAAAGCAGAGAGAGAATATACAAATTTAAAAAAATCAGAAATGTAAAGGGGGACATAACAATAGACCCCCAGGAAATCCAGACAATTTTCAGGTCATACTTTGAGAATCTGTACTCCACAAAAATGGAGAATCTAGAAGAAATGGAGAGCTTTCTGGACAGGTACCATTTACCAAAATTAAATCAAGATCAGATTAAATACCTAAACAGTCTTATAACACCAAATGAAATTGAAACTGTCATTAACAGTCCCCACTCCCCCCAAAAAAGCTCAGGCCCAGATGGATTCAGTGCAGAGTTCTACCAGCCATTCAAAGAAGATCTAATATCAATGCTCCTCAAACTGTTTCATATAGTAGAAACAGAAAGAACATTGCCAAACTCTTTGTATGAGGCCACAATAACCGTGATACCCAAGACACTCAAAGATGAACAAAGAAAGAGAATTAGAGACCAATTTCCCTCATGAACTTGATGCAAAAATTCTCAACAAAATCTTGGCAAACTGAATCCAACAATATATAAAAATTGTTATTCACCATGATCAAGTAGGCTTCATTCCAGAAATGTAGGGATGCTTCAACAAATGAAAACTGTAAATGTCATCCATCATATAAATAAATTAAACAAAAAAAAACCCATGATCATTTCCTTAGATGCTGGAAAAGCCTTTGACAAAATCCAACATGCCTTCATGATAAAAGTCTTAAAGAGATCAGGAATTCAGGGATAATACCTAAATACAATAAAGGTAATTTACAAAAAACCGATGGCCAACATCAAACTAAATGGAGAAAAACTCAAAGCTATCTCACTAAAATCAGGAACTAGACAAGGTTGTCCCCTTTTCTATTGAACATAGTTCTCAAAGTTTTAGCTAAAGCAATAAGAGAACACAAGGAGATTAAGGGGATACAAATTGGAAAGGAAAAGGTCACACTATCTCCATTTGCACATGACAGGATTGTATATATAAGTGACACACAAAATTCTACCAGGGAACTACTATGACTGATAAACACCTTTAGCAATGTAGCAGGATACAAGGTTAACTCAAAGAAATAAGTATTTCTATACACTATACAATAAAGGCAAAAGGACTGAAAAAGAAATAAGGAAAACATCATCCTTTATAATAGCTGAAAATAGCATTAAATACCTCAGTGTAACTATAACCAAGGAAGTATCAGATCTGTTTGACAAAAATTTTAAATCTCTGAAGAAAGAAATTGAAGAGGATATAAGAAAATGGAAAGATCTCCCAAGTTCCTGGATAGGTAGTATCAGCATATTGAAAATGGCAATCTTACCAAAAGCAATCTACAGATTCAATGCAATTCCCATCAAAATCCCAACATAATTTGTTACAGACCTCAAAAGAATAATACTCGATTTTATTTGGAATAACAGGAAATCAAGGATTGCCAAAAACAATTTTGCTCAACAAAAGAACCTCAGGAGGCATCACCATCCCCATCTTCAAATTATACTATAGAGTCACAGTAATAAAAACAGCTTGGTACTGGCATAAAAATAGACTTGTGGATCAATGAAATCAAACTGAAGACCCAGACATTAACTCACACATCAATGAACACTTGATTTTTGAGAAAGATACCAAAAATATTCAACAGAAGAAAGACAGTATATTTTTTTCTTCTTCTTTATTTATTTTGTATTTAACAAAAACAGTAGAATGAATTTAAAATGCTGATAAGTTAACAATAACTATAAAAAAGATAAAAATCATAAGCATGACTTACCAAGGGTGATAATGCAAATAAAATTGCTACACATATATTTACTTTGTGTTCAGCTTTCCCTCTGAATTTTTTTTCCATTCCTGTATATCCTTATTCAAGGTACCTCAATGGAGTACTACTCAGCAGTAAGAAAAAATAATATTCTAAAATTTGCAGGCAAATAGATGGATATGGAGAATATCCTCCTGAGTGAAATATCACAATCCCAGAAAGAGAATCAACAGATGTACTCACTCATTAGTGAACTTTCAAAAGTAAAAATAAAAAGAGAGAGATTTCATTTTACACAAGAACTCAAGGCTAGAACATAGCTAAATGACACAATGCTGCACTTCTGCATTGATGGCCTCTGGATAAGGAAAGACTTGTTTTCTTTAAGTGCCTAGCCACAAGGTGTTTAATTATGCTCCAGTAAGTAAATAAGCAGCATAATGGGCAGCTTTGTAAATGGGGAGATCATAAGAGTGGGCATAATTCTGAGAGGTCTGATATCTGAGTTTGATGGGGTGTAAGATGTAAGAACACCAAATAATAAATAAATATAAAAAATTACATATATTAATTACCATCTTAACCATTTTAAATGTGTTGTCACAACCAAATACATAGATGTGTATTTATTCATATATATTATAAACACACAAATTTGCATATTTCCCTTTTAAATTTTTCATACAAGTATTTCTTGAATATTGAGCATGTTCTCTCATAGTCCCACTCTCTCTCTATCATGCACCTCATTCTCCTGTTACTTCTGTTTTCCTAGAGACATCATCTCTACTTTTGTGTCATATATACATACCTGGTTCTATATATCTATATAAAAATCCAGGAACTACAAATAAATGAAAACATACAACATTTTAATAAAAAGATATGTCTTTGCACAAGGCCATAACCTTTTGTCCCCTTCTGCTCTGATTTCAGGCTTCAAATAACAAATTCTGTGATTCAAAGAGAAATACTGTACAAGCTGATTTCATGTCATACTTATAAAATGTCTTTTTGTCAATTAACCCATGAGAACACTTAAAGCAGAAAGCATGCTTTTATATTGGAAGAAATAAGTGTCATTGGGAAGGTGGCAGCAGATAGGACTTGATTAGTCTTGTTCTCCATTGTGATACTTGTACCAGACACATCCTATGAGACCATAGAAGCATAGCCTCTATCCTCTTTGAGATGAGTTGTACCAGAGATATCTGGGGTGTGGTCACTTTCTGGGTTCAGGCATCTTCTATATGACTCTCCTGCATGCCGTTGATACTTGCATACTCTAAAGATAAAGCAGTCTCTTATCTTAAATACAGCTTACCTCATCCTATTCAAACATGTTAAAAGTGTATGACTGAAATGAAAAAAAAAAAAAGGCTTTGAGCGTTCTGTAGCTGTGAGCATAATTCTATTCATTGTGGTGCTGGGGATCTATCAAGGACACATTAGTGGCTACCACCAAGGCCCCCAAAAGTTAGTACAATGTACATAACAGACATACATAGTGTTCCAAAGATGCTTACTGACTTGTGTAAATCAAAACATGATTGACTTTGGCACCCTTACTTACTTTGGCAAGTTACCATTTACTTACTTTTCTGGTCAAATATGGCTAAATATACTCTATGGTTCAACCAGTGATGACTCAGGCGATATTCCTGGGGTAGTAGGTTCACATTTTTCAGCTCTTAAACCTGAATGTCCTGCAAGGCAAGCATCCTGAATAAAGACATCAGATGTGCTTTTCTTTGAAAGACTATTCAAGATCAGTGTTGAATTCTCCCGACCCACCTTTCCCTGGAGCTGGATAAGGCCCTTCTTCTCCATTTTTGACTTATTTTTGCCTTTTTATTTTGAATTACAGGTAATATCAATTCTGCCAGTGACTCTTTGCTTAACTATGGTTTGGGTCAGTGGCCCTGAAAACATGATAAAATTACACAAATAAAAGATCATGGGAATACTTAAGTTTAAAGTTTTGTGTAGATTTATGTTAGAACAAGCATTATTAAAGGTGCAAAAGAAGAGAAAGAATTATTCTACTAAAATACACTTTGATTCCTGATGGTTAATTACTGCTTTTCAGAATTTTCAACCTGTCACTGGCTTACTGATGGGCAGTGATTTCCTCTCATTCACTGTACACACCTGCAAGTAATTGCCTTCTGTTGCTTACCTGTGATTTGGGTGTGAACAAGAGTTGGTAATAATATTTAAAGTTATGCAAATTCATGTGATGGTAAAGCACAGAATGCTGAAGATACTTGAGTGTTTAGCACTAAAAATCAAGTAAGAAAATCAATAGGAAATGTTGAAATACTTCTCTACTATCCTCCCATGTTAGACAGTGAATAGTCACTGTCCTCTTTGCTGTTTGAATGCCATGTAAACTCAGAGTTCAGACACAGGAAAGGGGAGAAAGGAGAAAGAATAGGAGAAAGAAAGTGGAAAGAAAAGACAGTAGAAGAAATAAGAGTAAAGGTGTGGTGGGAATGTTCATCTGTATACTGTGAAAATCATTCTGTAAATAAAGGAACTGTTTGGCCTGTGTTGGGCACCATAGAAGTAGGCGGGGAAACTGAAGTGCAGGTAAGAGGAGAGCAGAACTGGACAGACTCTATCCAGCCACCAAAGAAAAAACATGTAGGGAACCCAGGTCAACCATGGGCACAGCCACGTGGAAAAACAGATTAATATAAATGGGTTGAAGTAAGATGAAAGAGCTAACTAACAATATGCCTGAGACATAAGCCAAACAGGATGAAATTAATATGAGCATCTGAGTCATCAGGGGGAGGAATCAGTTGCAGGTGAGTTGAACCTCTGACCTGGATGGAGTCAGGAATGTCGTGTAACAAAGGTGCTATGGAACAATCTTTGTTCACTGTAAATATGTATTACTCTCATTGGTTAATAATGAGATGACAGGACTATAGCTGGGCAGGATTTCCAGAGTAGCAGAATTTGGGAAGAAAAGGGGCAGAGTCGGAGAAATAGCAGACAGACACAGACAAGCAGGATGGGCATGCTGTGCTGAGAAAAGGTACCAAACCAAATGGCAAAGCACAGAAAAGTAATATGGATCAATTTAAATGTAAGCATTTGCTAATAAGAAGCCTGAGCTATTGGCTGAGCTTTTATAGTCAATACAAGCCTCAGTGTGTTAATGTGAGAACTTCTGTTGGGATTGAATCTTCTGCCTACATGGTGGGGGTCAAAGAAATGAGTAAGAAGAGATAGGAGGGATCAAGAGAACAAAAAAAAGTAAGAGGGATAAAGAAAAGAAGGATGGGAAAGAAGAAGAAAAAGAAGGTAAAAATGGAGGGACCAATAGTATAGATGGAGTAAGACAAGGGAAAGAAAAAAAGACAAGAGAGAGGTAAACAAAGAAGTCATAACAAAAAAATAGTATGGAAAAGACTAGAAAGAATTTAAAGAAGGATGTGTGAAGTGAGTAAACAGGTAATCACCCTAGAAGAGAAACCATTTCCTACATTGAAGTTTGAGAATGTAGTTAAGATGTGTTTCAGATTGCATAGTATCTCCACTGCAAGTTCATGCTCTTCTGATTAGAATAGAAAGTGAAGAACATCCTAACTGCTTAATGCCTGTCAGTGAACAGATAAATTATCACTCAACTTATCACTGATCTCAAAGTGGCTTTTGATACTGCCACAAAGACACACTAGAGGAAAATCAAATCATTTTGAAAAACAAAAAGTAGACATCTATTCTTACTTATTTAAAGTGTCTCCACCATTTCCTGTGCAAATTGCCAAATCATGTGTTAAATTTAAAAATAGAGTTGAACATTGAAAATTCATCAGGCCGTAATGAACAAGCTTGAGATTGTACAAAAGAAAGAAATGTGAATGAAGAAAAGCATGGGAACTAAGCTAAATAGATCATCTGAGTTTTGTAGAACCCAGGTAACCTAGAATATGCATTTCCTTCCAGTGAGTGGTATAATGTACAGGTAAAAAGAAAACATACAGATAAAAAGAAAATTATTTTTCCATTAACAGATGTGGATAGATAATGGAAATAAAAGCATTATTCTCTATAAAGGTTATATGTATGTATGTATTTATATAAATTTACATACATATGCTAATTTACAGATAAGACTTACATACCTTCCACAACAGAATATTAACTTAAATACTACTTAAATAAAAACTTAAATTCAATATTCAATTTCTTTCTTTTTTTCCAATTCATTCTCAAGTCACATAGACATCAATAGCTGGTAAACAGAGTGTAGAATTATCTAGAATAATGGTTCTCAACCTATGCTTCATAACCCCTTTGTGTGTTAAACAACCCTTTCACAGGTATTGCATATCAAATAGCATGCATATCAGATATTTATATTATATTTTATAACAGTATCAAAATTACAGTTATAAAGCAGTAACAAAAATGATTTTGTGGTTGGTGAACACCTCAACATGTACTAAAGGATCTCAGCATTAGGAAGATTGAGAAGCACTGATTTATAGTGTTGGTTCTTCAACACACCATAACTCTTACACTTTTAACTAACTTCATAGCTCAATTATTATAGATAAGGGGCAACGTTGTCAGATTAAGTAATGGAAGTAGTTATCAGAGGCCTTCTATGTGCAAATGAAAGGATTGTTAAACAGCTTTTATGCTGTAATCTTTAAAATCTAGACAAATTTAAAATCTAAATGATTCACTGGGGGACAGAAGCTTTGTAAGATCCAGAAGAAATGAGGGAGTTAGGCAGAGAAAGCTGTCAGGTTACAACGTGCCTTCGTTACCCTTCTCTTGCTGTGAAGAATCACCATGACCAAAAGCAAGTTAAAGAGGAAAATGTTTATTTTAGTTTTCAGTGTCCTGTAATGATGAGAAAATGTAGCAGCAGGATGAGGGAAAAGGATGATTATATTTCATCTACACAGGATGGGGAGAAGGAGAACAGGAGGCAGAATGATGTTATAAACTCACAAAACTTACCCCCAGAGACAAATTTCCTCTAGCAAGGTCTCCCATTTTAACAGTGCCACAAGTTCTCCCAATAGAGCCACCAACTGGGGACTCCATGTTCAAATACATGAGACCTTGAGAACTGTTTCTTATCCAATCCACCACACTGGTACAAAAAGACAAGAACACCTCAGAAAGAAACTCTGTGGAAGCAAAGAGGAGCAGGGAGTTCACATGTTGAGGCATACTAGTCTCAAGGGTTACATCAGTCCAGGATTGGACTCCATTTAGGCAGAAAAAGTAGAAATTTGGTCAGTTCTTAGTGTACATAGGCATTGGCCTATTAAATGTTGTCTTGATTCAAATGATGAGATATGACAAGATGGAAGTGCACCTGAAGAATATTATCTGAATTATTTTGAAAAATCATGGTGCAACTGCTATAAAGGTCACAGGAGAAGCACTCATCTAGACCAGGTAGGTAAAACATATCAGTGAACTTAGCCTGAGTCTTTATTCACTCTCCTGTGCTCTAGTACATAACTTGAGTTTCATTTGGAGACCCCTCATATGTTTGCAGTTCTGACTCTGTAGTGTATTTCTGACAGCTTTTCTCTGTTCTGGACAGGCCATCCTGGTTGTCAACCGTAAGAACAAATCTGTAGGAATATTGCACCATGTGTTATACTTTGTTTCTCTCCCCTGTCATCAGAAGGCTAACAGCATTTTCTGACCTCCATTTTTTCTCTCTTGTTTATCTCTACTATTTACATATTTCCCCAGTGCTCAAAGAATGAGAACATATTACCTATATATGGAATAGTTACAGTGTCCATACAGAGTGAGTATCTACTGAAATAGGGCCCATATTCAGCATAACTTCAAAGCAAAAAAAAGGCCCATGATCTTCAAAAAGTATACAAATTAACAGAAAGATTTAAAAACACCTGTAAAACACGGAGTGTTGGAGACCAGTAAGAAACTTACTTGAGGAATTTCAAACTCTTAGTTTAACTGTGTTAATCATATGACATCATATACATGAAGAATAAATATGATTGTTATGAATAAAACAAAAGAGCACTCATAGTCAATAATTCCAACTCACAATTCTACAAAAAAACCCACCCATTAATGTTCATATATAATGTTATAATGGGAAGTAACTAGGTGATGAATCAGATCAGAACCTTTTCTGAATTATTTTTGATCAGCAGGTATTTAAGAAGCAAGAAATTCTAAAACACTAGTATTGCAATGTTAAATGTAAGTCAGTTTCTGCACTGAAAAGGTGGCTCTGTTCACAAAGAGGAACAAATCATGAGAGAAAGAGATAACTGAGTGAGAGGAGCAACAAGCAGGGAGGAAAAAAAGAGATGGAGATATTAACAGAGAAAACCATTGTGGGGTTAGAAAAAGACCTGATGCTAGGGTAACCTCCAAGAACTCATAGGATGCACCTGGCTAGGTCTCCAACCAATAGTGAAGGTGTTGCCTAGACAATACTTACCCTATAATCAAATGAATAGCCACCCCAAGGGCTATCACAGAACTTACATCCAACAATGAACAGAGGTAAAGGAAGAAATACTGGTCCAGCTGAGATAAAGGGAAGAGAGACTATAAGCAAGGGGATAGTGATAATGAGGAAAATTCCCACAGTGCTGGCTGCCTGGAGCTCTGGGAATCTCACAGAATCAAGAACAGCCACTGGGGAATCATCAAAAAAAGGAACTCGGTCCTCCAAGGGAAGGCAATTGTCCACTGACATGGGCAGTATGTGGAGCCTTGAAGGGAGGAACTGTTTCTGTGCATAGACTGACACTTCAGAGCCCATTCCTCCAAAGGAACATCTAATCCAGTCTTGACATTAGAATAAAGAAATTGGACCTGCCTGGAGTGGATGCTGAGCTGATCTACCTTGGGACCTCTTGCCCTTTGAGGAAGGGGATAGGGGATGGGGAGAAGGGAGGCTAAAGGCTGACTGGGAGAGATTGAGAGGGAAAAGGGAGGGGAAGCAAAGGGATACGTGAAAAAAAAAAGACCTTATTTTATAAATTAAAAAAGAGAAAGATTGTCTTGCAAGGAGGAGTTTATTAATGAGTTCAACACACAGAATTAAATTAAAAATTCCAAAATATCGTAACCCCTGCCCCCCACCACTGCTAAGATTAAAGGTGTGTGCCACTACTGTCTGACTTCTTTAGGTTTTTTGAATTTTTTATTATGAATAAAGTCATATTTTTTATCCTTGTTCAAGCTCCCTTCCCCCTCCCACCCCTTCCAGCCACTCTCTATTCTCCATATCTCTTTATCTCCTCCTCAGCAAGAGCAAGAGGTCCCAAGGTCCCAGTATGGCTTAGTTCAGCATTGACTCCTGGCAGATTCACTTTCCTCACCCCAACATCAAGACGGGGTCAGGTGTTTCTCTGGAGGAAGTGGGAGCCAAGGTGCCAGTCCAAGGTGTTTCAGATCCCAAGCTGTTCAGTGGTTGTAGTTTGCAGCTTGGACATACTTTGCTTTTTGCTTTTTTGTTTAGAGTCCACTAATGATTTTTCTGAATTTGTGATACCTCAGTCAGGAGGATATTCTTCATATCCATCCATTTGCCCGCAAATTTTAGGATATTATTTTTCTTTATTGCTGAGTAGTACTCCATTGTGTAGATGTGGCACAGTTTGTTAATCCATTCTTCAGTTGAGGGGCATCTAGGTTTGTTTCCAGGTTCTTGCTATTACGATATAATGCTACTGTGAATGTAGTTGAGCTAATGCTTTCGGGGTGTGAATGTGCATCTTTAGGGTATACGCCTAGAAGTGATATTGCTGAATCCTTAGGGAGATTGATTCCCAGTTTTCTGAGAAACTACCATACTGCACTCCAGAGTGGCTGAACAAGCTTACACTCCCATCAACAATAAAGGATCTTAGTGTTAGAAAATAAACATAATTTCTAGAAAGCTCTTCTACCTTTCTTGGAGAGTACTAGGCAAGTGAGAAGCAAGATAAGGACCCATGAGTATTGGCATCTAAAGTTGTCTTTTGGCCTCTATCACATATAAGTACAGTACACACACAAACACACAAACACACACACATACACACTGCCAATTACTAACTATAAATAGCTGGTAGTTAACTCTTGAGCTTTAGGCAAGAGAGTCAAAACCATGAACCTGCACATTAAGATAGAGAAGGAAAGGATGCATGATGTGGAGTCCACAAAATAAAATGAATAAAAGTTAAAATAATAATAAAAAATAAGACTGAGCAAGAAAATAAGATCCACACGGCCATCCCAGGCCTCTCTGCTCTGGATAAAGAGGAGAAAATCAGGGCCTGCTCAGCACCACAAGGCACTATTATAGTGGCAAGTATATGGTGAGATATGGGAAACACAGAGAGACAGAATTGCTTACGTCCAGTGGAGAGAAGCATATCTAAGGAGGTAAAGACAATGAGAGGAATGGGTTGAGGTGGGTGGCCTGCTTACCACTTGGGGCCTGGGCTGCTACCAAGGGTCATTTCTGGGTCTGTGGCCGTGCTATAGCCTGGATCTGGGTTGTTGTCCATGACTCCTGTTACCATCTAAGGATAGGGTTACAGATTTTGCCCTGCTCCTCACTGGCTGCAACATTAGGGAAAAGTGTCCCTGTCCATCACTAGCTGCTGCACTCAAAAGGGCAGGTCCTGAGCAGAATGACAGAGCTGACCCTGTTGTCTATGGGGGCACAGACAAGCCTGGTCCAAGGGCATGAGTGAGGGAGAGTTGACCTCACTACTTGCCTGTAATGAGGTGGCC
The DNA here is from genome assembly GCA_004025045.1 of Sigmodon hispidus. Lineage (NCBI taxonomy): Eukaryota > Metazoa > Chordata > Mammalia > Rodentia > Cricetidae > Sigmodon > Sigmodon hispidus. The sequence continues at coordinate 25,549 of PVIH01018832.1, forward strand.
TGAATGAAAGAGAGACGTTGCCCTCACTCTTCTCTGCCTGAAGTATGCAGGCAAGCTGGCCCCTGTGTCTTAAGAGTGAAAAAAACTACTGCTGCCCCTACCAGCTACAGCACGTGGGAGAACAGGCCTTGTACCTTGTCTGGGGAGCACAATAGAGCTCTCCTAGCTGGTAGGAACTGGGGAGAGCTCTGAAGGTATAATCATAGCAGAGCTTGCCCCATGGTGGCATAAGCAAGGTAGAGAAACTCCCTACCTCCTCCCCCAACACACACACTTTGCTATTTATGGCAGATGGGAGAGCTGGCCCTGCCTCTAACCAGCTGACACACTTGGGAGAGTGGCTTCTAAACCTCACCAGAGCAACACAGTAGAGCTGACCCTGATGCCATAGCAAAGGTGTGGGTGAGCTGCCCCGAGAGCATAAGAGCAGGAGAACTGGCCTCGCCCATTACTACTTACAGTATAGGGTGAGCTAGCCAGGGCAATGCTGGAGAATTCACCCTGGTGTTGAGGATAAGAGAGAGCTAGCAAGCTAACCAAACACAACAATCACCCAGGCCTGGAAACAGGGCTATGAGTTGGCCTACCTCAACATCCAACCCATCTATGATCTGCTGAAGCATATGAAGAGACCAGTCCTGAAGACTCAAAGCTGAAGAAGCTCCATGACACAGGATGTTCAAGGACTAAAGGATATTCAAGAGGGTGTCAAGAGGGCCCAACATCGATAGTGTAGCAAAAACTAGGTCCCTAGAACCAGACCAATGAGTCATTACACTGAACGCTTGCAAGAAAAGATATATGGATGAAAGGGTTTATATATATATACTGTGTGACTATGCCACACTACAGTTTCCACGACAAGATCAACCTACCTTCTTTCCTTCCACCTTTTATTCTTTCTTTTCTC
>PVIH01018832.1:26558-37348 GCA_004025045.1 Sigmodon hispidus
TTTATTTATTTTGTATTTATCAAGAAAAACAGTAAAATGAATTTAAAATGCTGATAAGTTAACAATAACTATAAAGAAGATAAAAATCATAAGCATGACTTATCAAGGGTGATAATGCAAATAAGATTGCTACACATATATTTACTTTGTGTTCAGCTTTCCCTCTGAATTTTTTTTTCCATCCCTGTATATCCTTATTGAAAGTCTCTTCCCCCTCCCACCACCACATCTGATCATTTTTCTTCTCTGCAACTCCCCATCCCCTCCCTGGGCAGGGAGCAGACAGTCCTATGGTCCCACTGACCCAATAATGCTTAGTTCAGTCTCCATTCCTGGCAAATCCAGTTTTGTGCCCCCTCCCTCAAGAGTGAGTCAGGTGTTCCTATAGTTGGAGTGGGATCCGAAGGGTCAGTCCAGAGTGTTTCTGATCCCAAGCGGTTCAGTGATTTTGCTTGGGCATGCTTGGCTTTTTTCTTGTTTGTTTGTTTAGAGACCACTAATGAGTGAGTACATGGCTGCTTATCTTTCTGAGTTTGTGATACCACGCTCAGGAGGATATTCTCCAAATCCATCCATTTGCCTGCGAATTTTAGAATATCATTTTGTTACTGCTGAGTAGTATTCCATTGTGTAGATGTACCACAGTTTGTTAATCCATTCTTCAGTTGAGGGACAACTAGGTTGTTTCTAGGTTCTTGCTATTACAAATAATGCTGCTATGAACATAGCTGAGTGTGAATGTGCCTCTTCAGGGTATATACCTAGAAGTGGTATTGCTGGGTCCATGGGGAGATTGATTCTCAATTTTCTGAGAAACCTCCATATTGCATTCCAAAGTGGCTGAACAAGCTTACACTCCCACCAACAATGAAGGAGTGTTCCCCTTTTTCCACATCCTCTCCAACATAGGCTTTCATCTGTGCCTTTTATCTTAGCCAATCTAACAGGTGTTAGGTGGTATCTCAAAGTTGTTTTGATTTGCATTTCTCTGATGGCTAAAGATGATGAGCACTTTTTCAGGTGCCTTTCAGCCATTCGTAGTTCCTCTGCTGAGAATTCCCTTTTCAGATCTGTACCCCATTTTTTGATTGGTTTATCAAGGTTTTGGGCTCTAGATTCTTGAGCTCTTTATATATCTCAGAGATCAGTCCTCTATCACTTGTAGGGTTGGTGAAAATCTTTTCCCATTCTGTAGGCTGTTGTTTTGTCCTATTGACAGTGTCCTTGGCTTTGCAGAAGCTTCCTAGCTTCAGGAGATCCCACTTATTGATTGTTGGTCTTAGTGTCTGTAACACTGGTGTTATATTTAGGAAGTGGTTGCCTGTGCCAATTCATGGAAGTGTATTTCCCACTTTCTTTTCTATCAACTTCAAAGTGGTTGGGTTTAAGTTGAGGTCTTTGATCCACTTGGATTTGAGTTTTATGCAGGGTGACAGACTCGGATCTATTTGCATTTTCTACACACTTCCATCCAGCTATGCCAACCCCATTTGTTAAATATACTATCTTTTTTCCATTGAATGTTTTGGGCCTCTTTGTCAAAGATCAGGTGTTCATAGGTTTTTGGGTTAATGTCTGGATCCTCAATTCTATTCCATTGGTCCACAAGTCTGTTTTTATGCCAGTACCAGGCTGTTTTTATTACTGTAGCTCTATTGTATAGCTTGAAGTCAGGGATGGTGATACCTCCTGAGGTTCTTTTGTTGAGTAAAATTGTTTTGGCAATCCTGGCTTTCCTGTTATTCCAAATGAAATTGAGTATTGTTCTTTCAAGATCCAAAAAATATTGTGTTGGGATTTTGATAGGCAGTGCATTGAATCTGTAGATTGTCTTTGGTAGAATTGCCATTTTTACTATGTTGATTCTACCAATCCAGGAACATGGGAGAGCTTTCCATTTTCTGATATCCTCCTCAATTTCTTTCTTCAATGATTTAAAATTTTTGTCAAATAGGTCTGTTACTTCTTTGGTTATAGTTACTCCAAGGTATTTAATATTATTTGCAGCTAATATGAAGGGTAATGTTTCCCTTATTTCTTTTTCAGCTCTTCTACCTTTAGCGCATAGAAGGGCTACTGATTTCTTTGAGTTTATCTTGTATCCTGCTACATTGCTGAAGGTCTTTATCAGCTATAGCAGTTCTTTGGAAGAATTCTGTGGGTCACTTATGTATACAATCATATCATCTGCAAATAGAGATAGCTTCACTTCTTCTTTTCCAATTTGTATGCCCTTAATCTCTTTTCGTTCCCTTATTGCTTTAGCTAAAACTTCGAAAACTATATTGAATAGATAAGGGGAGAGAGGACATCCTTGTCTAGTTCCTGATTTTAGTGGGATTGCTTTGAGTTTTTCTCCATTAAGTTTGATACTGGTTGTCAGTTTCTTGTAAATCACCTTTATTATATTTAGGTATTCACCCTGTATTCCTTATCTCTCCAGGGCTTTAATCATAAAGGAGTGTTGGATTTTGTCAAAGGCTTTTTCTGCATCTAAGGATATGATCATGTGGTTTTGTTCCTTAGTTTGTTTATATGATGGATAACATTTACAGTTTTTCGTTTGTTAAACCAGCCCTGCATTTGCGGGATGAAGCCTACTTGGTCCTGGTGGATGATATCTTTTATACATTGTTGTATACAGTTTGCCAAAATTTTGTTGAGACTTTTCGCATCAATATTCATGAGGGAAATTGGTCTGTAATTCTCCTTCTTTGTTGTGTCTTTGAGTGGCTTGGGTATTAGGGTGATTGTGGCCTCATAAAAGGAATTTGGCAATATTCCTTCAGTTTCTACTGTGTGAAATAGTTTGAGGATTAACGGTACTAATTCTTCTTTGAATGTCTGGTAGAATTTGGCACTGAAACCATCTGGACCTGGACTTTTATTTTTGGGGAGCTTCAATTTCATTAAGAGTTATAGGCCTGTTTAGGTAATTAATCTGGTCTTCATTTAATTTTAGTAGATGGTACCTGTCCAGAAAGCTGTCCATTTCTTCTAGGTTTTCCATTTTTGTGGAATACAGATTTTCAAAATATGATCTGATAATCCTCTGTATTTCCTGGGGTTCTGTTGTTATATCCCCCTTTTCATTTCTGATCTTGTTGACTTGAACTGTTTTTTTGATTAGTTTGACTAAGGGCTTATCTATCTTGTTGACTTTCTCAAAGAACCAACTCTTAGATTCGTTGACTCTTTGTATTGTTCTTTTTGTTTCAATTGTATTGATTTCAGCTCTAAGTTTGATTATTTCCTGCCATCTACTCCTTCTAGGTGAGTTCACTTCTTATTGTTCTAAGGTTTTCAGCTGAGCTGTTAGGTCTCTAGTGTGGGATTTCTCTAGGTTTTTCATATAGACAATTAGCACTATGAATTTTCCTCTTAAGACTGCTTTCATTGTGTCCCACAAGTTTGGATACGTTGTGGAGTCATTTTCATTAAATTCTAGGAAGACTTTGATTTCTTTCTTAATTTCTTCCTTGACCCAGAGATGGTTCAGCTGAGTGATGTTTAGTTTCCATGAGTTGGTAGGCTTTCTTTGGGTTTTGACGATGTTAAACTCTAACATTAGGCCCTGGTGGTCTGATATGTTACAAGGGATTATTTTCATTTTTTTGTATCTGTTGATATTTGCTTTATGACCAATTATGTGGTCAATTTTGGAGAAAGTTCCATGAGGAGCTGAGAAATATGTATATTTCTTTGTGTTTGGGTGGAAGCTTCTGTAGATATCTATTAAATCCATTTGCATCATAACCTCTTCTAGACTCCTTATTTCTATGTTGAGACTCTGTCTGGTTGATCTATCCAGGGTTGAAATTGGGGTACTGAAGTCTCCCACTATTAGGGTGTAAGAATTGATGTGGGATTTGAGCTTTAGCAGTGTTTCTTTTACATAAGTAGGTGTCCTTATATTAGGGGCATAAATATTCAAGATTGAAATCTCCTCTTGACCAAGTTTTCCTGTGATGAATAAGTAGTGACCATCTTGGTCCCTTTTAATTGCTTTTAGCTTAAAGTCTACTTTGTTAAATAATAGGATTGCAACCCCCGCTTGTTTCTTAGAACCATTTGACTGGAAAATCTTTTCCCAACCCTTTATTCTAAGCCTGTGTCTGTCTTTGTGGTTGAGGTGTGTTTCTTGTAGGCAACAGAAGGATGGCTTCTGTTGTTGTATCCATCTTGCTAGTGTGTGATGTTCTATAGGAGAGTTCCAGAGAAAGGAAATACAAACAAGTTACCACCAAAAATGGCAGGAAATATGAATCAATGGTCACTAATTTCCCTTAATATCAATGGTCTCAACACTTCTTTCTTTTCTCTTAAATTTGTTTTATCTTGGTGAGAGAGCTGCAAGGGCAGAGAGCAGTTGTGAAGGGACAGAGAGATAAGTGGTATTAAGATGCATCATGTGAAGTCCACAAAGAATAAATAAATTTAGGAAATTATTACTCAAATTAGGAAATAAAACTCATCAAAAGAAAACAAATTAGCCAGTTTCAGTAAAGACTTTTTAGAAAGCATGTAGTCTACCTAGTATACTAGTCTGAAGGAAAAGTGGGACCCTTCAATGAGGTGCTACTTCACCAGGCTTGGTGTAGCTGGTCTCTGCCCATTGTATTTCAGAATCTGAAATGAGACAGGAGACTGTTTCCACTGTACAGTGTAATAATGTTGTGACTGCCCTTATCCTGTTTGTCTCATTTTCAAAAAGCCAAACTGTAGAAATTTTGATCCAATACGTAAGTGGACTCTCTTGGATGTATAGTAAAGAGTTCTAAACTCTTCACAACCAGCTCTGAGTCCACAAAAAAAAATAAATAAGTAAAATAAAATAAAATAAAAAGCCTGCCAAGCACACAGAAGACTGTGTTTGCTGTCCTCCATAACCTCAGTAAAACAGGAACTGCTGATGCAATGCTGTTTATATCTACAAATGAACAGAGTGGATGGGCAGCATACAGCAAGATGGCGTGAAGGAAACAGTGCTTTCTAATTCCCAGCTCACTCTTCCTCTGGCCTCTACGTCAGGGGAACTCCTGTAGCAACCTCACTGAGAACAGGGTCTACCTTCCCCTGAACCCTAATGCTTCTCAAATCTGTTCAGTGTGGGCCAATGAGGTAAGGGGTTTTCGTCAAAGGACTTAATCATAGTTTGGATCATTCACCATGAACATGGGCATCACTAGTCTCAAGAGTCTGAGAGGAAATTTTCTAAATGTATCAATTTCCCCTCCACTCCCTCCTCTCCCTGGATTCTGAGCAAACTTTCCACTTCTCTTCCACATGGATAAAGGCTTGGCAGTTGTGCTGTCCTCTGTCAACCCGTCAGTTTGACTTGAGGCTGGGGACTGGGCTTAATAAGGACATGTAAAAACAGAGCATGGCCCATTAGCATCTCCAGTCTACCACATCATGAATTCCAGCATTGTACATATATATATATATATATATATATATATATATATATATATATATTTAAAATAGCAGATCAGGACAAGCCTCAGCCTTCCCTCAAAATTGCCACCGCCTGCGCCAGGATCCCTGCATTTTGCATTGTGTCAGTTGTGTCAGAGGTTTCAGGAAAGGTAATATAGAAGATGAATGAAAGTCTATCATTGCGGTGCCAAGATGAAAAAGTGACAGCTGGTAATGAAAAGAAAAATAGTTTCCATTTTGGGCCTCTGTAAGTAAGAAAGTGACAGAGTCTTGGGAACTGTGAGCCTGAAAAATGGTCCCTTTGACAGACATGCCTGTAAGTGAGAGGGCCCCCGATATAATGCTGCCTGTAAGAGAGGGAATAATGCTTATTTTAGGCATTTCATGATTTTGAATAAATCCTTGGCTACTCCCCAAGAAATGGCACGGAAAGAATACAGTTCTGGGTTAATTTAAAGAATAGATGGTCATTTATATTTAGTCTTTTAAGTTTAAGTTGGGTAAGCTTATTTATTTCTGTCAGAATGGACAAAACACCAATAGTATAAAAAAATTTAATAAACAATAAGAGAAAAGAAAGTCACTTTAGAATCTTCCTTAGGTTTTTGATTTCTTTTAGGCAAGATCTTTACAATGAAGTTGTAGACAGCCTTTTATAATTTGCAAGATATTTTAATTGAATTTAACACAAGGAGAAGTGACAATAAAATACAAATAATATATAAAACTTTAATATCTGATTTCAGGGTTCTCAGTATTATCTGATAAAATATTTCATTCAATAACTGATATTCTTCTATGTAGCACCAGACATTAACTATTTGTATTGTTTACAATGACCTAGTTTGCATAATCTCTTCACTCACCTTGACATAAAAACAAGGAGAAACACATGTCCAAATCATTCAGTGACTACCATGGTAGTGGCTTTTTCTTTTCCACATTGAGTCTGCTGAGAACACACGCTATTGTATTGATTCTCTTAAATGAGGCTGTACAAAATCTACCTTGGAACTGAGGCTTCTAGGGTTTTCACTCTCTTGGTTTCAACCTCAAGTTAAAAAAAAAAAAATGATCCCTAAATAGGGTGATTGCTAACCACTGAGAGATCAAATCTGAAGACCCAAGGCAAAGGTGAATTTTGTATCACAATATCAGATATGGAATGGAGCTTAGGCCATCATCAGGGTAGATCCAACACCCCTGGAACAGGACCTTGGTTACTAGGTCACAATCAAAGACACACTTGTACCATTCCTGCAAGCTCTGACTGCCAAATTAGCTTCCTGATGCTAAGTTAGCGCTTTCCTTATACCAACATGTATAATTTTGCTTTGTTTTTGTTTTCCTGCGATGTTAAACTTATAGGAAAAAGATTTGCCCTCTTCCAGATAATGAAAGTAGGCCTGGTTGCTGTCAGCTGCTGTGACCCTACAGGGCATATCTCTTATCTATTATTGTTACAAAAGGAGAAGTAACAACATGAAGAGCCTTGGGAGAGAGCTGTCAAAGCTTCTCTTCTCTGTCCCCTCTTGAGCACTCTCCCATGCACTTTTCCTGATGCGCAATGACATGTACCCATATAAATGATCTGTGACTACAAAGCAGTGAGACATGTTTGGAAGGGACCTGGGTTTATATCTAGCTTGGCCTTTTACATATCTTGTGAACACGGGACAATCATTTTCTGAGAAATAAAACAATGCAATAACAGCAGAGAGAAGAGAGGGAGAGAAAGAAAGAGAGAGGAAAGACTGAAAAGATTCCAACGTGAACTTCCTGCCAAAAGTAAATGTATTCTCATATATAAAGTTCCTGAAAAAAAAATTAAGTGTTTTATGATTACAGGCTGGTTTTGCACAGCTAGTGGTTGGAGTATAGTTACTTTTGTTTCCTGAGGAAATGTCCTGTGATACTCATTCTGGGTATATTTGAGCAAAGAAGAAAATGGAGAAGTATATGTGGGAAAAGAAGTCTTTCCACTCTACAGCACCAAATGTGCAGACAGGATAAAGCAGGAATGTGTACACTGAGTTCTTGGCTATTTGAGTTTTATTTTTACTCATATTCTGTCTCTAAATTACAGCAATGTTAGGTACTAAAATATAGTGCATAGGGCAATTACCACAATTTATCTTCCCAGAGAATATTCCTAAGCAAAATACAAAATAGGAAACTAATAGACAACACCATACAACATGAATTTTGATATAACTAGACCCAGGACAAAAAAGGCCAACACTCTGGGTAAGTACAGAGTAGCAGGTCCTGGTGCTAAGAATTATTAGTCATGGACAATCTGTCCAACCAAATGCAGGCAGCTTCTTTTCTCAGAGTTAAAATAAAAAAGAACAGAACAGAACAGACAAAGGGCACAGGAAAGACTGGCATTATACTTTGAAAAATGCAACTCTAAAAAGATGGCAAGTTGATACCCTGATATATCTTCCATTACACACTCATTCAACAGAACAAACAGTACAAAGAGTACAAGCAATCTCACAAGGTGTTGGGAAACGAGAAATAATTTTCTGAATGAAGATTACTGCTAATAAAAATGAGAATTTGGTAAACTCCCAAAGACACCAATAAACAAGATACCAGCTTACAATTTTGAGACATGAAAGTAAATAGGGCCATTATCTCAAATACTTGGTATTTTCTACACATTGTCCTCCCTCCTGCCCCCTCTGTGTTTGCTGATTTCTAGCCTAAGTAGGCTTGGTCCATGTACTGCTCAGTTCTTACTGATTTCACTATATGATAAAGATAAATCTCATCATTTGAAACACACACATACACAAACATGCACCACATACACAAATTTGTGCACACAGGAGCACACTTGTCTGAACAATATGCATGCACAAAAGTATGTATGTACAGACAATGCATTAGATAAACTCCAGATCACCTGGTATATATGACTCCAACTGAAACACTATCTCTGAATTCACAGAGTATCAAATACCAATAAGAAAGAGAGTACACTGGACTTTTACAGAAGAATGATTGAAGCAAAAACCACATCATTAAAAGGCTCTGTATTGAGGGGAGTTGATGAGGTGACATGAGCCAAGGAAAGGGAATAGGGCTGCAGTATAACCTTAAATCAAGGATCTGACTTCGATAAGCATAAAGGAAAGAGAAGCAATTTCCTCAGTTCCTAGTGGAGCATCTACTCACCTATGGGAATTTTCTCTTGTTGATTCAATCAAGATAGACTCCATATTTAGAAGCCTTTAGGTGTGATGAATCATACCCAGCTGAGGTTTACAAAACTCACAGAGAACACTGTAAGCTGCTCCCATGATTGCCTGCTGTGCCAGCCTTAATCAAGTGTGTGGGTCTGTGGCCATCTTCAATTTCACCCATAGATAATGGCTTAAATAATAAAATGGGAAGACTCAGACCTAGACAAGGAAAATCCAAATTGCTAAAACTTTGGAGATCTACCAGTTTGGATTTATTGCTTGTCAGTTGGAAACTCAGTTTTAGTTCTACATTGAGATACTACATGCAAGAAATTGCAAAGTGTTCTTCCTTCTTTCTGTTGTGGAGTGAGGCAAGGTACCAGCCTCAGGAGCATTCTTCTGAGTTTCCAAATGACTTTTCACAGCCAGTTTTGACCATTATTAGAGATGGTGGTTGCTTTCTTTCATTGTGACCACTGTTACTCTTAAGGTTTCTATTTTATGCCTATTAGGAATTAGTCATTTTTATTACCCTATCTCTCTATCTACCATTTTCTTACCTGAATTACTGATTGAGTTTATTGTGTCTGGTTGTCTTAGTTAGGGTTTTTATAGCTGTGAAGAGACACCATGGCCTTGGTAACTCTTCTAAGGAAAACATTTAATTGGACTGGTTTACAGTCTCAGAGAATCAGTACATTATCATCATGGCAGGGAGCATGGTGGCATGCAGGCAGATGTGGTGCTGGAGCTGACAGTCCTTAAATCTTGACTCAGAGGCAACAGAAGTCAACTGACTGTAACACTGAGTGAAACTTGAGAAAAGAGACTTCCAAGCCCATGACCACAGTAACTCACACTCACTTCCTCCAACAAGACCACACCTACTCCACCAAAGTCACACCCAATAGTGCCACTCCCTTTGGTGGCCATTTTCTTTCAAACAACCACATTGGTTTTCCTTAAGGAAAGCAAACTTCCGTTAGAGAAGGAAAAGTCGTGGGAAGGTAAAGAAATAGTAAAATCAATGGAAGAGAGAGATAGAGAAAATGGGAGAAATTATAGATATGTAGATAGATAGATAGATAGATAGATAGATAGATAGATGATAGGAGATTAGAAATGTTCTAAAATCTCTGCCCATTCTATTAACTTTTTCTGTAGGTAGTATGCTACATTTTTAAAGATCAATTTATTTTTATTGTATGTATATGTTTGGCTACATATATATATATATATATATATATATATATATATATATATATATGATGCATGTATGCTGTGTGGCTGAGGAGCTAGAAGAGAGTTCTGGAACCCCTGGAACTGGATACAGATGGTTGTAAGTCACTGTGTGGGTGCTGGGAGTCAATTTCAGATGCTCTACAGGAGCAGCAAGTTCCCCTAATCACTGAACTTTCTCCAGCCACATAGCACTTATGCTGTCACTTCACCCACATGTGTTTTCCCTTTTTCCCCCTTTCTCTGAGTTTCATCACAAAAGTTGATTCAGAGTATTTTGTTAATTATTTTCCAACTAAGATTAGCTAATAGTATAATATTATAAGGAAGAGAAAAGTGCAACCCAGCCCTCTTTGTGGCAAGTGTCCAGGCCATACCACCTTTTTCCCCCTTGGAAATAACTTCAGTGTAGTACCAATGCCTTCCAGGTAGGTGGCCTTTGTATTCTGGTGATGTCACCTTGTCCTGTGGTCCCTCTAGTCCTACAGATCTTCCTACCCTTAATAATATCTGGTTCTGTAATGAATTCCCTTTTAAGTAGTTGTCAGAAATAAATTCCCACTATTGAACAACCTATAATAACCTCTATTTTCCTAATTAGATTTGATTGATAACTGCTGCAGTACCTCTCACATAATATTTATCAATTCATATACTAAAATGTTCTCTGATACTGTCAAATAAATCCTATTTCTTACTTGATTTTTCTAGACAGTGTCATGGCTTCTTCAGAAGAAATGCAATGTAATTTCTCCTGGCACGTCCCTTTCTTCTTCCTGGTTCATTATAGTGAATAACAAGATGTGGGGAAATGAGAACAGTGGGCATGTCTTGCCCACAAAATTCCCCACCACCACACAGCACTTTCACACACTCAGAAAGAAAGATAGAAAGAAAGAAAGAAAGAAAGAAAGAAAG
>PVIH01018833.1:0-37237 GCA_004025045.1 Sigmodon hispidus
TATTATGTAATTTCTTGCACTGACGTTTGCCCATGGGTTCAGTGGTTCACGATTAGACGGGTCCTGGTCAGTTGTGGCACTTTGGTTTGTGTGTCTCCTGTCACCTCTCTGGTCAGGGTTCGAATTCGCCCCTCAGAGACCCCTGCAGTTGGTTTGCTCAGTTCACTCAGTTCGGGGTCGCAGTAGGGATCCTTGCAGACACCCTCAGCAGCAGCAGGAGCTGTGGGTGTGGCCAGGTGCAGAGTTCAGCTCGGATCTATTTGCATTTTTCTACACACTTCCATCCAGCTGTGCCAACACCATTTGTTAAATATACTATCTTTTGTCCATTGAATATTTTGGGCCTCTTTGTGGAAGATCAGGTGTTCATACGTTTTTGGGTTAATACATGGATCCTCAATTCTATTCCATTAATCCACAGGTCTGTTTTTATGCCAGTACCAGACTGTTTTTATTACTGTAGCTCTATAGTATAACTTAAAGTCAGGGATGACAGCTTGGGATCTGAAACGCCTTGGACTGACACCTTGGATCCCACTCCCCCTAGAGGAACACCTGGCTCAGTTTTGATGTTGTTGGGAGAAAACTGTAGTTGCCAGGAGTGGAGGCTGAACTAAGCAATATTGGGACCTTGGGACAGCCTGCCCATGGAGGGGATAGGGAGATGTGGAGAAGAGAGAATGACCTCATGTGGTGGGAGGGGGAAGGGACCTTGATTAAGGATGTACAGGGATAGAAAATGTGATTTCTTCATTCACAATAATAAAAAAAGAAAAAAAGAATATTATATATGCATATATAAAAATGCAAAAATTGTTTTAAATAATAAAAATAATTTTTAAAAAGAAACGAGGTTGTTTTTATATTTGCATGTTGAAAAAAGTTCAAATTTCTGCTTCACAAATGACACTAAAGAAAGGAGGGAGGGAGGAAGGGAGGCAAGTGGTGGAATACTAATCTCAGCAGAAAATCTTTGTAAAAATGCTTCTTCTAATAAAAGAACAGTACTCAAAATGCACCAAGAGTTTCTAAAATTCAACAATAAAAAGAAAACAATACATTCTAAAATGAATCAAAGATTTGAGCAGATACCTCACTAAAGACATACAAATGACATATAATTTGGCAAAAAAGATATTTAATATCATTTATCAGTAGATAAATACAAAATAAACAATATTTATGTCTCAATAACTATTACAATGCCCAAAATTCAAAACACTGACAGCAAAATACTGGCTAGGGCTGAGAACAACAGTATGCACAAGCTGGTAGAAATGTAAAGGGGACCAGAAGCTAAGACACAGCTTGGCAGTTTCTTACAATGCTTACTGCAATTTTTTTCTATAAACTCCAGGATTTTTTAATTGATATTTTAACTTTGTTGCTAGGCCTGGTTGAATGAGCTTGGAACCTCAGGAATAAGGAGTGAATAGCTTTATACTCCAGAGGTTAGGGTAGACCTTCCGGGGATACAAAACACACACCTAAATTCAGGAAACAATTAGAAACTTCCAAGAGTGTTCACTTAGGCAGCACATATACTAAAAAATACAGAGAAGATCAGCATGGCACTTGTGCAAGAATAACACTGGAAATTTGTGGATCTTTCTATATTTTTGACTTAACAACAACAAAGAAATACAGAACATTCTCCCTCATGAACATGGATTCAAAAACACTCAATAAAGTATCCTCAATCATCTGCCATGATCAAGTAGGCTTTATCACAGAGATGCAGGGATGGTCCAACATATGAAAATCTATCAATGTCATCCACCATATAAACAAGCTGGGTGAAAAAAATACAAGATTATCTCATTGGATGCTGAAAAAGCCTTTTACAAAATCCAACAACCCTTTATGATAAAAGTCTTACAGAGATCAGTGATACAAAGGACATACCTAAATATAATAAAAAGCAATATATAGCAAGCTGATAGCCATTCCTTAAATGGACAAATACTCAAAGCAATTATACTTAAATCAGGAATAATACAAGGCTGTCTACTTTTCCCGTATCTATTCAATATAGTATTTTAAGTTCTAGCTAGAGAAACAAGACAACTAAGGAAAATCTAAAGGATACAAATTGGAAAGGAAGAAGTCAAAGTATTATTTTTCATAGATGATGTGATAATATACATAAGCAACCCCAAAAATTCTTTCGGGGAACTCCTTTTCCTTGAGAAAAGTGACTGGATACAAGACTAACTCAAAAAAAATCAGTGTGCTGAGAAAGAAATCAGGGAAACAACACCCTTTAAAATAGCCACAAAAATATAAAACATCTTGGTGTAACTCTAACTAAGCAAATAAAAGACCTATATCACAAGAACTTCAAATCTTTAAAGAAAAAAAAATTGGAGAAAATATCTCTCATGTTCATGGATTGGTAAGATTATCATAGTAAAAATAGCAACCTTACAAAAAGCAATCAACAAATTCAATGAAATTTCATTTAGAATCCAAACACAATTCATTGCAGAACTTGAAAGAACAATATTCAACTTCTATGAAAAAAACAAAATATTCAAGATAGCTAAAGCAATCCTCTACAATAAAAGAACTTCCAGAAGTATTACCATCCCAGCTCAGATTTCAAGGTCTACCTCATAACTATAATAATAATAATAATAATAATAATAATAATAATAATAACCACATGGTGCTTACATTAAAAGGGATAGGTGGATCAATGAAATGAAAAAACCAAGAAGTAAATCCACAAATCTTATGGACAGATGATTTTTGTACCAATAAGTCAAAGTTATACAACGGAAAAAAAGAAAACATGTTCAACAAATGGTGCTGGCATAACTGAATGTTGGCATGTAGAAGAATGCAAATAGATTCAGGTCTATCACCCTTCACAAAACTAAAGTTCAAGTGGATAAAAGATTTCAACATAATCCAGATGCATTACCTGATAGAAGAGAAAGTGGAAAATAGCCTTGCATGCATTGGCACAGGAGACAATTTCCTGAACAGATTACCAATAGCACAGACACTAAGATCAGCAATTAATAACTCGAGCCTCATAAAATTGAAGAGCTTTTATAAAGCAAAAGACACCATCAACAGGACAAAATAGTAGCCTACACAATGGGAAAAGATCTTCACCATCTCCATATCTGACAGAGAGCTGATTTCCAAAATATACAAAGAACTCAAAAAACTTAAACATCAAAAAACTAATAATCCAATTAAAAATGGTGTACAGTTCTAAATAGAATTCTCAAGAGAAAAATCTCAAATGACCAAGAAACACTTAAGAGAAATGAAGATGTTCAACATCTTTAGCTGTCAGGGAAATGCAAATCAAAACAACTCTGAGATTCCATATTATATCTATCAGAATGGCTAAGATCAGAAACACAAGTGACAGTTCATGCTAGAGAGGATGAGCAAAGTGGACACTCTTCCATTGCTAGTGTAAGTGCAAACTTGCACAGCTGATTTGGAAATTAATATGGCAGTTTCTCAGAAAACTGGGAATTGATCTACCTCAAGATTCCGCTATACAACTCTTGGGCATATATCCAAAGGATGCTCACTCATAACGCAAGGACACATTGTGGTATATAATATAATACATTTACACAATGGAGTACTACTCAGCTGTTAAAAAAACAATGACATCATGAAATTCAAAGGCAAATGGATGAAACAAAAAAAATCATCCTGAATAAGATAATTCAGAGCCAGAAAGACAAATATAGCATGTACTCACAAGTGGACAGCTGCAAATTAAAACATAACCATGTTAAAATCTACAGACCTGAAAGAACTAAGTAACAAGGAGAACCCAAGGAGGACATGGAGATCTCCCTGTCAAGAAGAAATAGAAGTAGTTTCATGGATGCACTTGGGACTGGTGGGATGGAAACGTGAGGGATCAGGTGGGCATAAGGAGCGGGGAGGAGAGAACACTGAAGGAGCCAACTGGAAAAGGGGCCAGAGAGAAACCTGGTGTAAGGAAAACTCCAAGAAATCCAAGAAATTGCAAGTATGATTTCAGCTAAGACTCCTAACAATAGCTGATATGTAACCTGAACTGGTCATCTCCTGTGACCAGGCAAGGCTTCCAGTGGGGGGACTGGGATGCCAATCCAGCTATATAACCTTTGACCTCCTGTCTGTGCTGGGGAAAAGGTGGCACACAGATTGTGGGAGTGGCCATCCAATGACTGATCCAGCCTGAGACATATGTCACAAGAGTGAGCCCACCCCTGACACTACATGGAATGCCAGGACCCACTGGCTGGATGGCCCAGCGACCTAGGATAAAACCAAACATGACTCAAGAGAAAAAGAAAAGTCAATGTAATGATGCCTAACTGTAAATGGATGAATCTCTCTCACTCACTTGTTTCCAAATACCTGGCAGCTGCTTTGCAAATAATTGACCAGAGGCTTAATATTACTTATATGCTTGGCCAGTATCTCAGGCTTGATCCTAGCTAAGTCTTACACTTAAATTAACTCGTATTTCTATGTATGCTTTGTCAAGTGGTTCGTGGCTTAGCACCTCATTTTTACAAGTCCTGCTTGCTCAGTGTCTGGCATCTCTGACTCTGCCCTTCCTCCTAGTCTGGTCATTCCACCCTTACTTCCTGCCTGACTACTGGCATTTTATTAAACAAATTTGAGTGAAAAAACTTTACATTGTTCAAGAGCATTCTACATTACCTAACTATATTCTGCTATACTCATAGATAGATTGGTACCTAGCCTAGTAGTCATCAGAGAGGATTCATCTAGCAACTGATGGAAACAGAGACCAACAGTCAAATATGAGGCAGAGCTAGGGGAATCCTGCTGAAGAGAGAAGAGAAGGATTGTTGGAACCAGAGGAGCCAAGAACATCACAAGAAAACCCACAGAATCAACTAACCTGGGCTCATAGGAGCTTACAAAACTGAACCAGAAACCAGAAAGCCTGCATGGAGCTGACCTAAGCACTCAGCATCTCTGTGATATTTGTGCAGCTGGGTCTTCTTGTGGGACTCCAAACAGTGGAAGCAGGCACTGTCACTGACTTTACTGGCTTTTGGGATCCTATTCTTTATCCTAAGTTGTTGTGTCCAGCCCTAATACAAGGAAAGGTGCTAGCCTTATTATGAGTTGATATACATGTTTTATAGATATCAGTGGGAAGCCTTCTCTTTTCTGAATGGAAATAGAGGAGGAATGGATTGGGAGGCTGAAGGGAGGTGAAGGAAAGAACTGGGGGAGAGAAGAGAGGGAAACGAGAGAAAGTCAGGGAAAGAGGGAGGGAGGGATTTCTAAGAAAAAGGAGACAGTTGGAGCAAAAACTACAGTAGCATTGGATTATAAATACAAGCGTGAAATAAATGAACACACTAATATGAATAACTAAACATCTACAATGAAAAGAATGTACAGAGCACCTGAATAGAATTGTAAACCATGTACATGTTTTCTCACCATCAGGGAGATGATAGAGGTGTCAGTTTTGGGGGGTCCTGTGAGGGTGACTTTGGAGCAGACACACACACACACACACACACATACACACACACACACACATACACACACACACACACACACACAAACCCCTCAGCCAAATGGCCAAGCATAGTGACTAGTTTTGAGTCAAGTTGATCAGCTGGACCTTGAAAGGTTGTGTGAGAGGAAAGCTGCCTTCCTTGGTGACTTCCTCCCAAACTCACACGGAGCACTGTGAGAAAACATCAGGCCAACTGAAACTGGGGCAACTCCTGAAAAATATCTGGTAGTGTCCCCCTCAAGCTGCCAAGGTCAAGGCATGCCAGTCTTAAGTCCCTAAAGAAGCTGCCCAGTCATGTGTCCAGACTACAGAACTGTCAGAGAAACCAAATGCCACAGATCACTTCTTTTTTCTGTATCTTTGTGGCCTCTTAGGGGACCTTTTCCCCATCCCTTGTCCATTTTAAGGCAAGCCATCCCTCAATAGCTGTGAATAGGTGCATGTGGAAGGTGTGTCACTCTCTCACTCTCTATTTATAATTACTGGATCTGCCATCCTGAGATTCCAGCCTAACCTTGTTCTTAACTCTTACACTTAAATTAACTTAACCTTTTCTAGTTATGCTTTGCTACATGGCTCACAGCTTGGTACCTCATTTTTACATATTCTGCTTGCTTGGCATCTGTCTGGCATCTCTCTCTGACCCTACTCTTCCTGTTTCCAGAATTCTTCTAGTTAATTAATTAAGAATTAGTAAGTTAATTCTTGTTCTTAACTTCATCAGCTGAGCATGTACATCAGGAGGGCTGGTCACACAATGGTAAGGATAGTCAATCATTCAGACAAGCCTGGGAGTCAGAAAGGAAACAGGGAGTTGGGAATAATTTTAAATAGACAAGAAATAACATAAAATAGTCAGTAGAAATACTTTGATCATCTTTAGGTGGCTCTGGCTCATCCATTGTTTGTATTGTTGGAGCCATATAGATTCATTCCCATCGTATGTGTATTATAACTTCTCCTAGAAAGGTGTGAACAAATGTGACGGACCAGAAAAACAATTCCAACCAAGTCTACCTTAGTGAAACAGTGTCTTTACTGGGATTTCTTATAGGAATATGAGTAAAGCAGTGCTTAGAAGAGCATAGACTATTCAAAGGCAGCTGCTTCACCAAAAACTCCACACTGGCTTTGGAAGAACCAGTGTTATATCTCTTGAACCTCCTCTAGAACTTTCAGGCAGCTAGGCTGGTGGGAGAGTTTCCTCTGCCAGAAATTGCCACTGCTTGTGTAACCTGGGCCTAGGAGACCTCATTTATCAAATGTTTCAGTAGCGTACCAGTCTTATGAGGTTTGTTCACTTCCTAAGCCTACAGAGAAGGGTTCTATTGGGGAACAAAAAATACCTATATAACAACATACATTGGTCACTATGTGAAGAGAGTGTCTTCCCCCAGTTACCTTGTTAGTTCTTCTCATCTCAGACCTGGTCTGCATGTCCCTGTCACTGAATCTACAGTTCCCTGAGACAAGTTGAAAGACCACAGTGAGTCACGCGTTGTGAAAAGCAATGTCCACAACAGTCCAGATTCTCCAGGCAATGACCTGAGAGAAGGAAGAAGGGGAAGCAGAAAGAGGAAAAGGTCAATTCCAACAAACACAGGAGCTCAGGAGAACTATTTTATAGGGCAAATGTTGACTTGGAGCTTAGGGGTGGGTGGCAAAGCATAAGACAGATGTTATCCTGGAACTTCAGGGAGCTATGCCACTGGACAGCTGCCCACCTAGTACTTAAAGAAGCTATGATACACTCTAGAAGAAAAACCATCTTCTCCAAGGACATTCACCTTGGTACTTAAGGATTCAGCTGATGGGATGAGGCCTACTGGACCACCTCCGTCCCCTAAGCCATTTGTTTCAGTCAGGTACTTCAAATGTTCTGAGATGTCTGGGTTTCTATTTTATTTAACAGTTAAAATCAGAGCCTTTAAAAAGTCCCTATAGACAGACATGTATAGCTCATCCACTATGAGATCACAGAAGAAATGTGATAAATGGCACATGAATATCCAAATGAGAAAGTGCCATGAGAGTGCACAGATCATAGGAGAAGCCCTTGGGGAAGATACCTTTCTGGAAGGCGTCTTGGTCTTCTTTATGAACAAAGACTCTATTGAATTCCCACCCTGAAAGACATCTTGTCATTGTAGAATATTAGTTTAAAATGTGCTATACTTGTTTGTGCTATGGAATATTTGTTTAATGATGCGAAGATGTGTTGCATTTTTTTATGTTGCATTTGTTTAACTCTGTGAAGCTGTGTTAGTTTTCCTGTCTAAAACACCCTATTGGTTTAATAAAGAGCTGAACAGCCAATAGCAAGGCAGGAGAAAGGATAGGTGGGACTGGCAGGCAGAGAGAATAAATCTGAAAGAAGATCAAGGAATAAGAAAAGGAGGAGAAGATGGCATTAGGGGCCAGCCACTCTGCTACCCAACCAGCAATGGAGAAAGAAAGAAAAAGGAAGGAAAGAGGGAGGGAGGGGGAGGGAGGGGAGGAAAGAAAATACATAGAGAGAATAGAAAAAGATAAAAGCCCAGAGGCAAAAGGTAGATGGGATAATTTAAGAAAAGACAACAAGAAACAAACCAAGCTAAGGCCAGGTGTTCATAAGTAATAATAAGCCTCCATGTGATTATTTCAGATCTGGGTGGTGGGTCCTGGCCTTCTAGAGAGCACAGAATGAAAACAACCAACAAGAGCCTGGGCCATACCCATCTCTTACCATCCTACTATGAAGTGCTCCAGCCAATGCAGAGTCTGGACCTATGGCAACTTGGGGACTCTGGCTACTCTATATTCCCAGCTCTGTTTCAGCTCAGAGGAGTCCAGGGCTTGGAAGGACTCTAAGGAAAGTAATCATTTTCACTGGAAAAGAAATCAATCTTGAATGTCAGGACCTGTGAGGATTTGTTTGAGATATTTTAACCTAAATTGGCTCATCCCACACTCTGTCTATACAAGCACAATGGATGGACTATGGGGAGAGTGGACACTGTGATCTCAGCTCCTCATTCACAGACCTGGGTGGTCACAGCAATCCATATGGCCCAGCAATCAGAATTGATTAGGAAGTTGTCTGGAATGGAAAGGCTGGCCAGGCGTGTATCAGTTGCCAGGGCAGAAACACTTGTGGCCCCTGTCACTACAATAGCAGGCATGCTTTCTATACTCCTAGGCCAGGAGAAGAAACTTAAATAGCTATTCAAAGGATGCCCAAACAGCTGTGGGGCTCTAGAAGGAAGCCTCTGCCCCAGCCTATTGAAGTGTCTATGTAGACAGGGTTTCCCACACCAACAGATAGATCATGTGTCCTTAGCTATGATAACACAAAGCCTCACAGCCCATGTTCCACCAAAAGCAGACAAAGAAAGCCAGTAATATTACTGAGACATCCTCTTCTCCAGCTATACACACAGCCTAGTCAGCTGTCTTTGGAAACAGCCTCCATCTTTCTCAATGTCATGGTGGCAAGTTATCCCTGGACTCACGGGTGTAAGCTTAGCTGGGCTTCCTCTATTAGTCCTTCCATCAAACAACTACTTGGAATGTCTCTGAACTTGACTTAAAAAAAGGGAGGGGAAGGTGTACCAACTGGGAATGAGAGGTAAGCACCCAGCCTATCTGGGTGCTGTGTCTACTTGGTGCCCAAGACTCAGACAACTGTCAAGGCATGCAATGTTTGTGCTTTCTGTGCAGTGAGAACCTCTGCCCTCTGATGAGAAAGCACTATGCCCACCCTGTCCCAGCTTACACATGACTTCACTTCAATCAAAATAACCCTCTGAAGGGAAAATAATTCACAGGACTCTGCAGTCCACAAGCTTCTCCATGCACTTGATGTTCATGTCATTGAAATGAGAAAGCACACATTGTTGAAGGAACCAGAAATCAAGTCAAGGATGTGATGATTAGCAAGCCACCTGAGTTCAATGTTAAGAACAGGAAGCTCCCATTCCACCTGTTCTCTCTACTCAGAGGCTTCCCTGCTGTCTTTCCTCAGCTATGACAAAGGCATGGTAGGCTGACACAGAATCCATGGTCTTCTTACATTCACTTCACCCTGAGGAAGCAAACCCAGAATTCAGTGATCTTGAATTCACTGCAGGAGGTTGCAGAGGGCTCCTGTCACATTCACACCTAAACCTACTCAACATATGAAATCTTATTTCCACAAAAGCCCTGCAGTAGGGCCAGTTGCCTTCTTTCCAATTGTAGAAGCCATGAAGTATCTGAGAGCTTGTCATTGATCACAGGGGCCCAGCATGGACTGTCGCTCTCCAGATTCTCATCTAGCTCCCAGACTCTGGCAAGTTCCAATCTGTGGGTGTATTTTGAAGGAGTGTGAGTGGTGTATACACATATGAACATTCACATAGCACCAAGTGAAAATGATTATAGTATCTTTTGCTCCATCTACAAACACTCCTTCATGAGTCCACTTCTGAGCCTCAAATCCTGACAATCCTTGCTTGCTTCCAGCTGTACGTTAACATGAATTGTAGCCTGCCCTCACTCCCACTGGGTGGCCTATGGCCCTCTTTCAGTTTACACATGCCATGGCACCCTCTGACCTCAGGCTTGTGGTCAAGTAGGTCAAGATTTTGCATAATATCAGTCCTTTCTGTCTAATACTGAAAACTCCTATCAAGAACACAACACCACAACTTACAGCTGCAAATGTTTCCGACAATTTGAAGAAGTCTCTCCAGAAGTGACAGCGTTTGGAACAAGTACAGATCCTGGTCCTAGTATTCATAAGGGACATATACAGGGGCTGCTTTTGGGTGTTCTCCAGACTCCACTGGCCTCCACAGCATCCAGCTGGAACACCCCTGATGTTCAGAAAATCCCTCTGCACCATTACCAGTGCTAACCATTTTACCCTGAAAGAGAGCACTCCATGGGGATGCACAGGTCACATGTATCTCTGGGAAACAGTCCAAATGATGATTTTCACAATATATAATACAAGAGTCTGGGGAGATAGGTCCATGGGTTCTGATCCCTGGCAGTCACATAAAAAGATGGGCATGGTTGTGAACACTTGTTTAATCCCAGCAATGCAGGCAGAAGAGGTGGAAGGATTGCTGGGGCTTTCAGCCTGCCAGCTGAGCCAAACAAGCAACAAGAAAAAAGTAAACAAACATAAACAATGGTGAAGTCTATGTCCAATGAGAGCGTGAGAGACATCTTAAGGAATTAAGATGATGGAACACACACACACATACACATATACACAGACACACACATAAACACACACATACACACACAGACACACAAACACATATACACACACAGACACACACATACACACACACAAGCACATACGCATACGCACACACACATACACACACAGAGACAGGCACACATACGGACGCACACACATACATACACACAGAGACACACAGACACAGATACAAATATAGACACACACATATATACACACAGACACAGAGACACACATATACACACACACATATAGACACACATGCACACAAATACACAAACACATTCTCAAACCACACACACACAATCCAAAATGCTCTGGTCTATGTGCTGACTGCCTTACTAGTGGTTTTTCCCCAAAGAATCTTTGTACTTTGTACTCCATTCTTATGAACCTTTGCCATCTCTTTATTCCTCCTACATACTTTAATATATTAATATCATTGGGATCTTAGTAAATTATATTGTGCATTAGTAGATGTTAATATTGTTTACTCATTAATTTTCTCCCATATTTTTAAATTAGCTTCCTGTGACCTTATATTTTTCCAAGTTATGTACTGCTTTTGAAAATTCTGCCATCACAGTAGAAAACATTTGGTGAATTTTTTAATAATATGAGTAGGTGAATAGTTTGAGTTAGGTTTGCCTGAGCAAAGTATATCTACTTGACAAATATTATCTCTCTCCTGGAATGCATTTTGTGTGTGGATATGTTGTTCTGGTACACTGAAGTAGATATACTCTGCCTCCCCCTTCAAGGCAGTGGTGTTGGAATGTTTGGGGTATCTGTTTGGGCTAGCACAGGTAATTGGATGGGATGGGGTAGGAGCAGAACTTTGAAAGGATTGGAGGGAACACACACAGAGGGAAAACTCCTGTTGTTGTTTTTTTAACACAGAGAACTTTGGGGAAGGCAGAAATCTATCATTTGATGAAAGAATTTGTACATCCTGAATGATATCTACAGAAACTCAAACCCTGTGAAACTACTTTGTTCACTGAACATTCCTTACACTCATGTTTTACAGTCTATGTACCCCCATCTTTTCTGCTCACATCACTCCAACATAGATGGAGGTGACTTTGAGGAAGCCCAGAAAAATCCAGTATGAGAAGACAAGTTTCCTGGCTAAAGAGCATGGGTTAGCAAACATGTGAATGCATGCTGTGCTGCTGGTCCTACCACTGAGGTTTGTGCAAAGAAGCCTGGGTGCCAGCAGCAGAAGTACCACACTTTTACTGTCCTAGCTATTATGTTTCCTGTTCTGAAGAGTAGATAAAGGATGAAATGTAAAATAAAGGAAAGCCCCTTCCCCCTCAAAATCTGAAATAAGGGGGCAGAGCCTTTCGGGGCCTCTCATGACAATCTTTACACAAACCAAAGCATCATTAATTCTGAAAAGGGATGAAGACAATAGTCCCCAAGTGCAGATATTTCTGGATGAGGCACAAGCATCCCCGAGAAGCTTCCAGATGGAATTAGTACATAATACCTTACTGTTTTATGGACCAGGGAGAGAGTACCCAGGAGAGGTGGCAAAAAGTGTTTCTTTGTGTGGACTTAGAATGTGGAGCCTAGAGAGACTTATACCTGTGGATATTTGTTAGATATTTAATAAATCCTGGAATATCAGAGAGAGCACACAGTTAAATCCTAGGCAGACAGTTCAGGAAATTGTTGGTCCTTGAATACAAGGATAAACAGCTGAGAGTCAGCCACACACACCTTTAATTCCAGCACAGGGAAAGCTGGGAGTGGTGACCAACATCCTTTATCCCATAACTCCAGAGACAGAACTTCTGTTTCTGTGAGTTCAAGGCTACATGCCTTTAATCTTAACCTGGATTGGACAGGGTATATAAGGGTTTGTGGAAACCAGAAGAGGCAAAAGTGACCAGAAGTGAGGCTGAGGAAGCTGCAAGACAGCTGGGTGAAAATTGACTATGGTGCTTCCTCTCTCTGATATTTCAGCCTTCCCCCAATATGTGGCTCAGAGTCTTCTTTTCGTACAACCCAAATTCATGTTCCTATATATATACCAGCAGAATAGGAAACAGACACTCACAGATGGATGACTCACCTTCTGCTATGGCTGATGTTGGATCTCCTGGAATGCTACAGCAGTGTCCTTATGGCTATCTAGAATACATGTGCTTTCATTTGGGCAAGATCTTTCTGGGAAGCATCATTCTGTCCATGTATTCACTGGAGAGAAGGGGCCTTAATCACAGAAGGGTCATGAAGGAGGCTGAAAGCATGAACTCCATTTCCCTGAAGAAAACTTCTTGAGGAAGTGTGAGGTCCTTTTATTCTCAGCCCATATTCTTCTACATTCATGGGTTCAAGTTTCAGTTAGGCACTGAGGAACCAAAGACTTGGAAGCAGGAAGCCTTTCCAAAGCCAGACAAAACAGCCATTGTGTGAAGGACAGGTGTCTTGCATTGAGGTAACTGAGAGAGGAACAGGTGAATGACACTCTGGAAAGGCGAAACTGGGTGAGGCCAGTTCTTAGCTAACTAGATGGATTTGTCCCTGGAGATACAGTCATTGTTGTTGTTCTTAGAATTATAACTTTATTTCGACTATGATAGTAAAACCTAGGCATGTAATTCCTGAAAGATAAACTCAAAACACACAAAGGTAGTCATATCCCAGAAAGTTTGTTGACAATATAGATATTAAGAAATGTTCAGTGACAGGCCTGTTATTCCATCTACTTGGGAGTCCAAGGGAGAAAGACCCTGACATCAAGACCTGTCTGAGCTTCAGAATGAGTTCAAGACCAGCCTGGGTAACTTAGTAAGGCCCTGTCTCAAAGTAAAACACAGAAAAAGGGCTAGAGATGTAATTCAGCAGTAGAACACTTGCCTGTCATGTGTGAGGTCATGGGTTCAATTCTCACTATTACAAATAAAGAGAAAAGTGATGTGAGGGAGGGAGGAGGAAAGAATGATGTGATATTCTGTTTATATGTATTTTAATAAATATTTCCTGTTTGTGTGCTGTAGTTTTCATACTCAGCCCCCCACTGAGTTCTAAAATTTCATAAGTACTAATCTTTTCTATTACTTCCATGAATAGTGTACATTTATTTCATACTAGATCTATTTCTGAAGAGTTTGGTCATTTAGCACCAATTTGGAGTATAAGGAAAGAGACTCAGAGCCAAATATCAGAGAGGCTGAAATATCAGAGAGAGGAAACACTACAGTCAGTTCCCACCCAGCTGTCTTGCAACTTCCTCAGCCTCACTGCTGGACGCTTCTGCTTCTGCCAGATTCCTCTGAGGCCTTAAATATCCTTCTCCTCAGCTGTATCCCATCAAGGTTAGGATTAAAGGTGTGAGCTACTCTATTTCATAGCTAGCCTTGAACTCACAGAAACAGAGGAAGTTCTGTCTCTGGAGTTATGGGATTAAGGGTGTAGGTCACCACTTCCAGCTTTCCCTGTGCTGGGATTAAAGATGTGTGCTGTTAAATCTCAGCTGTTTGTCCTTGTATTCAAGGATCAAGAAATTCTTAATCTGTCTACCTAGAATTTGACTGTGTGTTGTCTCTGCAATATTTCAGGTTTTATGAAATATGTAATATATCACCACATGGTCATATATTTTTTTCTCCCTTTTTTGTTTTTAGGTTTTTTCTACATTGAGAATTATTAATTTTCAGGATAATTATGAGGCATGAATGTCTCTGTGAAACAACATGAGGAGCAGAGCCTGCGTGAAGGAAACAGGGAATGCACACTCCTGCTTTTCTATGAAAAGTCTTCTCCATGCTCCAGAGACTGTGTGTGGGGTTCCATCAAGAGCTGGCTGTACAAGTCTACCCTGGCCAAATACACTGCTGATGAGGCTCCTTGTTCTCAGCCACCTCATTCCTTCCTGACTCAGCATACCACACACCAGGAGGGGGGCTCTGGATTCACATCTGATTTTAACACCCTTGAAACATAGATGCTTCCTTTCCATTTTAGATTGTTTATACCAACGTATAAAGGTATATTTGTCTTGTATTTAGCAATTTTTTAAAATAGCCATTATTACCCCTAAAAGTAATTTCATCTTTAAATCAATGTCAGTCTCTCTCTCTCTCTCTCTCTCTCTCTCTCTCTCTCTCTCTCTCTCTCTCTCTCTCTCTCTCATGTCCAGACAGACACTAGAGGACAATTTTTGGAAGCTGAATCTCTCCTTCTACCATGAGAATCCCAAGGAGTGAATTTCATTTTCCAGATTTGACAGCAAGTACCTTTACCCACTGAGCCATCATCCTAGCACCTGCTGGGCAGCTGTAAATTCAAACTTATGGCCAGTTTCTCATACAATGTTCTGAGAAACTCTTGCAATACAGGTATAATCACATAGGAGGTGCTTGTTGGGTTGGTCCAGAGCTAGGTCTTTTTAATATTTACAGCTGGAGATATGAGTGTGGTCAAAGAGACTAGACAAAGAGCCACATAAACAAGATCAAGAGCAGACCAATATTTAAGGAGAAAGTAAAAGAATTTAGAAAATGGAGGAAACTGGATCTGCCAGGAGTAGATGCTGAACTGAGCAATATTGGGACCTTGGGACCTCCTACCCATGCTGGGGAGGAGATGGGGAGATGTGGAGAAGAGAGAGTGACTGGATGGGGTATGAATGGGAAGGGACCTTGAATAAGGATATACACAGATAGAAAATGTGACTTTACTCATAATAAAAGAAAAAAGAAAAAGAAAAAAAAGAAAAGAAAATGGAAACTCTGGAGAAGCTGAAGACCATGTCTGTGGGAGAGCATTGATGGTACCTGAAGTCTGAAGTCTATTGACAATACTGTATGCCTCAAAGGTAATGTTTCATCAGTCCTTCCAAACAACCCCATGAGATAACAATTATTTCTCCTTTCAAGTTACAGGAACTGACACAGGGAAATTATCATACATACAAAATTACACAATTGTCAAGATCCAAACAAGCAGCTCCACTGCTGCTTCCTTCTCTCTTCACTCCTGATGCTCTAAGACACTATCATGATCAGTCTGCCCAACTAAAGCCTGGCCTCATGTTTCAATCTGTATCCTTCCTTCACCAATCCCATCCTGCCACCTTGGCTCACTACATAGTGCTCAAATTCTGCTGTTGCATGGTGTTTCCGGCCCTGACTGGCCAGAGGTCCAGACCTGCCCACAGCTGCTTTTTTCCCAAAGACATTTATATCAAGTTCATGCTGCTTGGCCTATGGCTCAGGTACATTGCTAGCTAGCTATTTCATCTTAATTCAACTCATTTCTATTAATCTGTCCTGCCATGTGGCCCATGGGTCACCTGTATTCCTTAGATGCTGATTCTTTGGTGATTGAATCGATCTCTGTCTGACTCTACCCACCTACTTCTTCTACAGTGTCTGCCATGGCCAAAACAATCCTTTATTCACAGCATATAGACATCCCACATCACTCTGTCATATTCCCAAGCCCTATTAGCACTCCTATGTACTCATTACTTTCACTTTGCAGGCTTCTCCCTGGCAATTTCCTAACTTCCCTGACCCACCTGCTCTCTAAATCAGCACATTCCACATGTTGCTCTTCCTAAGCTTCCAAGATGAAAAGGAAGCTCAGGATTAATTAATTGAATAAGTGCAAGCAGGGCCTAGAGATCGTGGCAAACAGTATGGAACTGTAACCTTTGCTATCTTTGGGAACCCCTACTTCCTTTAAGCAACAATGTAGCCTTGCAAGGTCTTGAACTCTGTCTCTTGGCCTCACCCCTGCACTCTACTTCTCCCAACATTCTACACATCGCACACATTCTAAAACATCAGCAGTCCTACAACATGTTTACTTATAGCCCTAAATGTAGTGGAATTATGGTATGTTGTAAATATTTGTCCCAACTTCTAGTTTAATAAAAATGCTGATTGGCTGAAGGCACACAGGAAGTGTGGGCAGAGCTACCAGACTGGGAAAATCTCAGAGCAGAGCAGACTTGCCATACAGACACCACAGGGATGCATCATAAGGAGACAGCAGCAGACACAGAGGAAAGAAGCTGAAATGCTGCTCTAAGAAAAGGTACTGAGGCACATGGCTAAATAAGATGGGTTAGATTAAGAGTAAGAGCTAGCGAAGTTATATGCCTGGGCCCTACCTAGATCAATCAGCAGAAAATTAATGTAAGTATCTGTGTGTCTCTGTATGACTGCAAATGTTTCTGCCGGACTGCCAGACTGCCCGTCAAACCTCTGGTCCAAGCCTGGAAAGTCAGGGCCAGAAACATAATACAACCCCTAAATCTATAGACTCCCCCATATCTCCTCTCACTTCCTATGTTTTGTGAATATCCATATGAGATTTAGAATTTACCCAAAATTTCACATGATCCAAAAACCCCAGGTCCCCACATTCTTTCATATCCCCCTTCACCTGGTCATGGTCTGCCTTATGGAGTCATAAGTCTCTACCTGCCTTGTAAACAGTAGTTTGATTCTTTCAAACCAGAAAGCCCATCTGAGCCAGTTTTAAATACTATCAGTTCAACATGTAGAAAATAGAGACCAGAGCCTATTTTAAAAGAGAGAGGATGGACAGATTTTTATGTAACTGGACACTACCACATTGTTTACAATTTATCATATGGTTGTACTTATGGCTCAGAATCTTTCCAATCAAATTTGTGGAATAGAAGACAAGTCTTTGAAAGTCTTCTCTCATAATTTGCTTTGGAAGTTTTTAGAGATGCAGTGGAGAGATTCTCAAAGAGAATCTTTTGTATCTACACTGTCAAAGTTTGCAGGGTGATTGCAGATTGGACCCAGTGAGCCATGATCAAGAACAAGAGGTTTTCATTTCTGGTCTCATTAGATCTTAAGATGTCTATAGGAGCAACATGAATCCCAGGAGCCTTTGTCCTGATTTTTCCAACAACCATGTCCTGTAGACTTCAGCATCAGTAGTCTTGTTCTTTGCTATGGTAGAATAACTCATAGATGCAATTTTATAGAGGAAATATTTATTGGAGATCATAATGTCAGAGCTTCACAGTCACAGTCCATTTTTGGCAGAGAGAGGAAGTCAGAGCACTTCAGTTTGTAGAAACAGGAACATGAGGTTTTCATGTTATGGTATTTAGAGAGCAGAGAATACTCTACCATAACCAGGATGGGTAGAGCCTTCAAAGACCCACACTCAGAGGCCCATTTCTATCTTCAAGACCCCACCTCTTAAAGGCTCCATGGACTTTAAAATAATGCCCCAGGATGGGAAACTAACAGTCAAAACATATGACTCTGGAAGACATGGGATATTCAAGACAAACTTCCACCTTTGACTCCAAATGGTTCATGACCATGTCATAATGAAGATGTAGTCACCCCCCTACAAAAGTCATTGTAGCTTAACAGTGTGAAGTGTTCAAGAGGCCAAAGTACCAAGTCACTTCTGAGATTCAAGGAAATAGCTGTAGTCCTCCATAAATCCCAGAATTAATTTACATGCTTCCAATACATGAAGGCAGAAACTAAACAATCACCTCTGAATGGGGAAGAGTAAGAAACAGCAAAAGACTGGGCCAAAGCAAGAACAAAACCATCAGGATAAACATTAAGCCCTGTAGCTCCATGTTCAATGTGGATGGCAGATGGTGTTAAGAGGGGATCTCCAGGGACTTGTGGATTTCAACCTCTGTGGCCCTGCTACTTGCCACACACATGGACTGTACCTCTAGCCAGCTTCACTCAGTGACTATGGCTTTTGTTGTGTTCTGGACATCTCCTACATTCTGTAGTTGATCTCCCTGCCATGGTTTCTCCACAGAAAATCCAATTTCCAGGCATCATGGGCTTTTCCCTACTACCTCAATTCAAGACCCTATGACCCTATATCCCTTGAATTCTGCATGCATAAAAAAATAACTTGCTGAATAATGCCAAAATCTTCTGCTAGCTCAAGACATAAACAGGATCCTTTGTACATGGCTGCCATGACCTTCAAGTGCCAGGGTGTTTTACCCAGAAAAAGTACTTTCCCAGGCAGTCTTGTTTGAGTAGTGAACCCTTGGGGATCTCTCATTTTAGTTGAGCCAATATGTTTTTACATTTTGTTTGAATTCTGAACTCATTCCTATTGCCCTAATGCAAAGTTCAGAAGTTCCCGATAACTTTCAATGTAGTCACTCTTTCTTTCCAAACACATCATTTTTACATGATTCTCCTCTCCTTTTCCTTCCCCCTTCCAAATTCTCAATGTGTAATCTGACGAAAAACAGTGAAAAGTAACCATTCATCAGTCTGGGTATGTATATATCAATTTGAAATTTCCCCCTTCAGATAAATTAATCCATTGTCTTTAAATTTAGCCCCTCCCAAATGTTTAGGGAATAGGCAAAACACTGCCAGATTCTTCGCAGTTTCTAATACAAATGGATTTAATTTCAATTTTTAACCAAGGTTTTGGTCCCAACTGGAAGTATACAAGCTTTTACTATCTGAATATCTACCAATATTCTGATATCTGAATGCCCACCCAAAGTTCTTCGTAGAGCATCTAAGTTGTCTAGCCCACATCTCCATGTTTGGGATAGGATCTATTCCAAAGGCCTAAGAAACTGTGGTGCATTCAGCAGCAACCCCACTTATTTGTGTAAATTCTCTTGACTGGTTACTTTCTGTTGCTGCAACAAAACATCTGCCAGAAACATCTCATAAAAGATGTCTTGACTCATGGTTTTGAAGAATTTAAAACCATGTGCAGGTAGCGGAGTAAATTTCCTGGTGATGGGAGCTGATGACACAAGTTTATCAATCCTGGTGGATCAAGAGTCAGAGAGCTTTAGACCAGAAGAAATTGCAGGAAGAATCTTTGGAAGGTCCACTAGACAGATCTTCACCTATAAGCCAAGTCCTATGTCATAAAAAAGCCCCACAGCCTTTAACATAGGACCACAAGTTGGAAGATAATCATTCAGACATGAGCCTGGAAGGCACATTTCAGGTGGAACTGTGACAGCCACATTCACCAACAGGAGTTGTAAGAGGCCACAGTACTGAACCAGAGTCTATCAATATGGTCTTCTCAACCATTCCCTGCTTCCACTGCTGTATCCTCAACCCTGTTCCCACCCACCTGCACTTCTGCCCATACCCAAGCTATTCTGTGGATGATCTTTAAATGTACTTATGTAACAGGTAGGCATAGGATGCTGATTCTCTCCATGGCACATAGTTTTCTTATAATTCACCTGCCTGTGGGGCATTGGACTCACTGTGATCCTGGAGACATGGTGTAAGATTTGATGTATCATGGATTACCCGAATATTAGAGATAATCTAATATCTCTGTCACCCTGGGATAAAGTTCAATCGTTTCTATTCACTCAGTTTGAGAACTCTCAGGTCCTGGCATGATGTAGAGCTTTGAATGGAACAGTATACTGTTCTGCCACTTTGGATCCTAAATATTTTGTTTTAGTCAGGTTCCTCAGACATTGCTCAGGTAGGGAAGCAAAGGGACCAATTAAGGAGGAAAATCAAGTATCACTGCCCAGCCCCCCCAATCCCTACAGAGGCTTCTACGATGATGGACTCACATGGCTTCTGCTAGCACTGTTAGGATGCCTTCTTACTTCTGGGGATGCTGAGAGGCCTCCTCTAAGTACACCAGGATTAGAGTCCAGGCTGAGAAGACAACAGCAGAGGGACTCTCCAGGCAAGCAGAGTCACAGTCTCAGCTCCCCAGTGACCTCTGAGCCCCCACTGCAGAGCCAGGTAACCTCATGACAGCAGATATGAGTGCTGAGGAAGATGGAAGGAAAAGGCTATCAGTCTTTGTTGCATGGGTACTTCCAACTTGTCTATATTGCTTCATTTCAGTATAGCACATGGGCCCCCACCTTCATGACTATGCCTTTGTGGGATGTGCCTGGGCCTGTTCATACCTCTAAGATCCCATTTCTTTACCCTTGAGTTGGGATGTTGGGGCTGAGGTGACTCCAAGACAGTGCTGAGTAGGCTGAGCCTGTCAAGTTCAAGGTGGCTGAGCAGCCTTCCACCTCTCTGCCTTCTGAGTCTGCTCTTTATGGGGCTTGGAGAGGTTGATTGATTTGGATTTTAGTGGTGAGAAACGGGCCCACAGTCTCTTGCTTGCTAGCTGAATGTTCTACCCCTGAGAAGTATCCTAGCCCATAGCTCTTCCTGCTGTATGTGATGCACCAGCTAGTATAGTGAGTGGAATGGGCAGGGGGAAGCCTCTCCATCCCCCTTTTCTGAAACAGAGCCTCCTTACCTGGGAGACTTTTGGGCTCTGGAGAGCAAAGATTCGAACATCCACAGCTGAATTTCCAAAATATTTCCAGAATATTTTGTGGTCTTGTTCTATCAATATTCATACCATAGGTTTTGTCTCCTCTCTAAAACTGCAATAGGCAGTCAATTCTAATTTATCTTCTCTTTTTAGCTTCCTTCCCCCTCTACAGGAAGAAAATTTTAAATGGTGTCTTAGTTACTCTTCTCGTGTCTAAGATGGGAGCAATGTAAAGAAGCAATAGTTTGGGGCTGGAGAGATGGCTCAGCGGTTAAGAGCACCGTCTGCTCTTCCAGAGGACCCGGGTTCGATTCCCAGCACCCACATGGCAGCTAACAACTGTCTGTAGTTCCAGTTCCAGGCAAACACCAAGGCAAATAAATAAATAAAGTTTTAAAAAAAAAAAAAAAGAAGCAATAGTTTGTGTAGCTAACAGTTTGAGAGGGAAATCTACCCATGGAGGGAGGCATTTCTGTGGAATTCATGAGGCAACTGGTCTCCTGATATCCACAGACAGGAAACAGAGGGAAATGAACACGAGTGCTCAAATAGCTTTCTTCTTATTTAGGTCAAGATCCAAGCCCATGGCACAGTGCAGCCACATTCAGGAAGGGTCTTCCATGCTTGGTTAAACCTCTCTAGAAATGCCCTCAGAAATACACTCGGAGATTTACCTCCTAAGTAATTTCAATCAAATCTAGTGGACAGTGAGTGCTACCACATGGACAGTCATAGACATCCTCTCACGAAACCAGTGGGTGCTCTTGCTTGCCTTCTAATACAGAAAGCTTTTTAGTTTTCTTGAGATGTAAGCCACTATGCTCTATCCCCATGCCCATTACTTTTAAACTCAAAAAGAATTTATTTACCTTGTCTTTTAATCTTCAGAGACACAAATTCTATAAATCCATCATGATGCCTTGAGAAAGTACCTCTCCGCATGGAGCGCTATCTATTGTGACATTGATCAAGACAAAGAGAATTTTCCCCAAACTCAAAGGCACTTCCGTGATATAGCAGCTGATGAAAGTCTGCCCTACAGTGTTGCATGGCTTCTTAGATAAATCCATCTGAGGCTTCTGGTGTCAGCCCACAATGCCAAATGCCAGATCATGAAATTCATATTATTGCTAGTTTTATGTGGTTCCCCACATGTTTCATATAACATTCAGTTCCCAACATGGAACAGTCAGCCTATGCTCCCAGAGCAAGGCAGCAATAGAAGCCCAAAGCTCTCAGCCTCCAGGCACACTGGTAATAAATTGGGGGGCAAGTAACAAACAGGAGAACTTCTAAGCTGGAAGGAACTTCTGCACCATCTCAAACAGCCTGAGCCAGAACTGTGAGGCAGGAATGAGAAAGGATTATTGATGAGCACAGGGTCTCGCCAGAGCTCTATGCCAGCTCACAGGCAGCATCCTTGGTTCTGCTTTCTACAACAATGTGGCCATGGCCCTGCGTCAGCAGCGGACACCAGCACAAATAGATCCTCACCTGTTTCTCATGCTTGTGCATGGCATTTATCTCCACTGTGGCACTGGAGGGCATGCTGCCCTTGCCTCCCTTAAGGATGTCTCCACAACAACAGAGCAGCACACCCAGCGTGACCTGTTCATGGTAAGTATCATTGGGCCCTAGTCAGATTCACAATGAGAAACGATGCATCGGTCCTGGACTTCACACATTATCCTCACTACTGTAGGAAGCCAGAGCACTGAGAGCAAAGGACTTCAGACATCCACAAAGATTGGTTCTGAAAAGCCCCAAGTTGGAAGAGGATATGACCACCATAAAAGCCTGTAGGGAAGAGCATCTGCCCTTTAACCTCTCTGACCAAACAATAAATGGACCATTTAAGAAGTCCCCACCCCCACCCCATATACGCCACAAGGGTAGGTTTGCACCTCACAGGATGACACCAAAAGCCCTCGCCATTTAGCTGTGTGGATGTCTAAGGAGGTAAGGGAAAAAGGTAGAAGCTGAGTAGTTGGGAAACATCTGTTTCAAATGCTGTCCCAAGAAGGGTTTAAAGTACCAGTGACCCGGTGTCTTTGCAGTTAAAGAAGACTGCAAATGTTTCAAGATCCTTTGCTCTGATTTCTATGAAGAAAGACATGGAGACATGCAGTCTTTATTTCCCAGCTCCAAACCCTGGGTGCCTTTGTGATGAAGTCGGTCGGTTTTGGCTGCCCTTTCTCGACTTCTGTTGTTTTCTGGGGCTCAGTGGGATGAGTAGTCTGTGCTGTGGCAAGACATGCCAACAAATTGCATCACTTCTGCCTCGGTGACCAAGGACAATGACATGCCATATGCCAGCGGCAGGAAATGAATGGGACTCATTTACACTGGCACCGGGTGATGTGGCCATCAGCTTTCTGAGACTGTCTGCAGCAAATTGGAAGGTGGCAGAGAAGCAGCACCCCTGGGCTTCCAACTACAGGACAGAGAGGGTGTGGATGGAGGCACCGGTCCCACAGGGTAGGGATATCCTTCATGGAGGAATGTTAGCCTTGCTGTCTCAGAGGAGGCTCTGAGTGGGGTCAGCACCTGCTCCCTGCACTGAGGGAAAAGAAAAGAACTGGGTGTAGCAATGCCTTCCAGCTGCTGGGGAAAACAAAAACTCAGTGGATGCCATGCACAGAACATTCAAAGCATTTGCCTGCACAGACAGCCTGTCACAAAAGCCTGCCCCGTCGGTGACCCCATGCCTGGACCCCACCCCATGACTATGTAGCTCATGTCCAACCTCCAGTCTCTCTGGCAACATGTTGTTTATCTCCACACATGGACTTGAAGAGTCAGGTAATGATTAAAGAGCCAGTGCTCTGAAGACTACAGTCGCTAATGAGGAGATGGGGGTAACCCTCACATGGCAGCTAGCCAAGGGCTCACCCATCTCCGCTGTCCCTTGCACTTGTTCGAAGGGCAGTGAGGAGACAGACAGCAATCATATGCCCCCATCTTCTTAATCACTGCAATTAACCATTGTCAGAGGCAAGTGAGCATAGGGTGACTTCCTGAAAAAGTGACATTAAAAAAAACAATAATATAATTGGCATTTGTGGCAACTCCTGATCTGATTTTAGAATAGCTCAGGAAGATGAACAAATCCATCCCTGCTAACCTTAAGAGGCCTAATTTCAACTCTACAAAGAGCTAGCATGATGTGACAAGGCCTAGCTCATAGGATACCAAGGACAGTATTGCAGTACAGTGAGAATAGACAAAGGTCCTGGTCTGAGGTCACCATAGGTTGTGCCCTGAAGCTGGAGAAAGCCCACAGCTGATAACAAAAAATAACTTGCAAGAAAAGGTCTCTCAGGCTTCCAGCCCACAGGACATTCCAAGCAGCTAACAGCCGTACTCATCCCTCTCAGTCCAGACTTGGGGCCAGAAAGTTCTTCCCAAAAAGTCCTTTTTCTTCGAATAAAATATAATTGAAAGGGCAGTGCCCAGCAACCTGCACCTGCTACCTCTCACGTATATTTGTGATAAATGGAAAGTCCTTACCCTGGCTTTTATTCCAAGAGGGAATGTATGAGCTTCAGCACTAGGGGACAAGCCTTGGAATCATGCATATAAATGAGAAATACCTCTGTCATTTTGATGCCTTGAGCAAGTCTTTTAATGTTTGAAAGGTTTAATTTACCTGGATGCAAGGTGGAAACAGAGAATATCTACATTATGGGGCTGTGATTTTCATCTATGAAGTGATCCACACAGTCATACAGATAAAGTCAACAATCTCACTGTTAGTTAGATGACCATCTACAACAACCTGAAGATCAGACTGTATGTGAGCTCCCCAATGGGATATGTATGAGACTGTATGTCTTGTATGCTTCTCTGTGTGTTTGTTTTCATGCATATATGATTATGCATCTGTTGTATATTCATACACATGCTACAAATCCATAAATGTTTGTGAGTGTGTATCTGTTAAGAAAAGAGGGTTTCAGTTTTGTGATAAACATATCTCACTAATGGAATTTAAATAGTATTAAAAATCAGAAGATGTTATACCAATATCAGATAAAGTAGAGAAAAAAATTAAAGGATTGTTATGGCATTATGATAAAAGAATGACCCCAATAGGAAGAATTAAAAATCCTGGAGAGTGTATACTCCAAACACCAAATGAAAAAAAATAAAAAATAAAAAACACGTGTGTCATGGTATGTGAGATACAGCCAAAGTTGTACTGAGAGGGAAAATCATACACCTATTTACACTGAAAGAAAAAAAAAATGCCTCAAATCAATATTTATGTTCCAACCTCAAGATCTAAAATTACAAGGTCAAAATAAACTGAAGAAGAAAGAAAGGAATAAAGTACTTAAATAAGTAAAACTTAAAACAAGAAAGGCCTAGAAGTGGACAATGGGAAAAATTCTTCTTATTAAGTAGCTTCTAGAATTATAGTAAAGCTTAAAAAGAGAGGTGAACTGCCAATGTAAGAATCAAACAGAGAGAAACATCACTACTGGCCTCACAACTGCAAGAATGTCAATGTAAAATCACAATAGCTTTATACCCACAAATCCAACCTCACAGAAGCAGACTGGAAATGTCTGTTTAAATGCACTAAAACTCTATCAAAATGAAGGACATGTCTAAAATTTCATAACCATTAGAGTAACTGAATTTGTAATTGGGAAAACAATTGGGAAGACAGTTTCACTTGGAATTCTACCATGGACAAGGATGAGAAGAGACTGGATTGTTTAGGCTGATGGAAATGTAGAATACAATACCACTCTAGAGTAGTTTATGAGTTTCTTAAAATCTAAACATGATTATCCCCCTGCATCCAGCAATTCACTGGGGATATATGATAGCTATTATTGGTTGTCAACTTAATTATCTGTAATTAACCCCAACTAAAGTTTCTGGGTATACCTATGAGGATTTTTTTCTTATTTGGATCATTCAAGGTGGAAATACCCACCATAAACCTGGGCCCCACTTCCTGGTGTCAGTCTATCTAAAGGACATGAATAAGGAAGCTGTTGTTCTTGGCTCTCCTTCTCATTGTCAAGTTCATTCCTTCACTGGCATTAGAGCCTACTTCTTCAGGATTCTGGTGTGTATTTAAGACATTCTGAGACACTCAGGTTCATGGACAGATCAACTATTTGGTCTTGGGCTTTCCATCAAGAGACAGCTGTAGAAGGAGTTTCTAGCCTATCCGTTCAGTGGTCCAGACCCACAGACTTGCAGTCCCAGACTGACTAGCTTCCCAAAAATGAATCAGATACTTATTTAATTTTATTCTTATATTATTTTATTCCTATGGCTCTGGCATATTGCTAGCTAGCTCTTATGGTACTATAGTTTTTATATCATGCTCTGCTGGCAACATGCAGGTAGAGACTGGGCTTGGCATGTGTTCTTTAGACCACAAAGTCTTTCCCCAGTGACACATCTCCAACAAGGTCACACATTCTTTTTCAAACAGTTTTACCAACTGGGACCATTCAATCTATGAGACCATTCTATTTACTGTTTCTTTTATTTCTGCTGTTGTACCACGCCCTAAAGGTGGCGCTGGTTTCCGCCTTCCACCTTTCTCGATGGTGAGTGCTCTTGGGAGTAAACAACTCCTTATTGGCTGTAGGCGAGGATGGTAGCTTGCTTCCAACGCCTGGGGACCGATGGACAATGTCTACGTGGCTTACCGGGATTGGAAGCCCAGAGGGTATTTAGCCACGAGCGGACTTCCCCCCGGGTCGTTCGTCGTTCGTCGTTCCTCTAAGAGTGAGTGAGTGGGTCGTTCGTCGTTCATCATATGTCTGAGAGTGAAAGTGAGAGTAAGTGGGTGAGAGACAAGAAGATAATTAAAGGCCCAAATAAACTGCAAAGAGAAGGATCTGGTGTTTCGTGCTCCTTGCGGGACAAGGTGGTGCGCGACATCTGCACTCAATACTATCACAAAATGCCTGCCAGAAGCATCTTAAGGGAAGAATGGTTTATTTTGGTTCATGGTTTCAGAGGCATTATAGCTTGTCACAGTGAGGGAGGTGGAGTTGTGGCAGGGGCTCCACCCATGGTGATAGAAAAATGCAGCTGCTATTTCTCCTGACCAATCAAGAAGCAGAGGATAGGGGAAGAAGCAACTCTTCTCATTCAGCCAGGCCTCAAAACCTCTGAAATCAGTGCCACCAGTACCCAAATATATGAGGACTTTTCAGAATCTGAACATAAGGCATAAAGAAAGGTCACATTTTTATAAAGTATGCACATAAAGAGTTCATACCATAGATCTATATAGTCATTGAAAACTAGAAAGAATGTTAGTTACCATACAGACAGCCCCGTCATTCTATGCTCTGTAGATGTATCAACTACTCAAAACTATCTCAATGGAATTATGATTGCATTTTGTGTTGTTCTTGAAACAGTAAATATACAAAGATTCATAATAATGAGTGGTTTACAATATATGTTGAGAAATATATGTTGAAAGCTCCTTCCAAGCTTCTTACAAACCTATAGCTGTCATTGCAATATGGAACTGAATAAACACCCACATACATACACATAAACACACCTGCATGTGTACACATACACACATAAACACATTTTAAAAAATACTACAATCCCAACAAGGTCAGGAGTTGTACTCATGGTCACTGGTGGTCTGAGCATCATCCTGATGTTACAGAAAGGGAGCCATAAAAAAGCAGAGAGAAGGGCATGCTGCTCTCTGCTGGTTCTCACAACTGAAAGATTACTCCACAATACAAGATGGCAAAATAGCTCTTTTTTGTAGGTTGCAAATTAAAACACAAACAATAAACTATAACTGTTAAAACAGCTATGTGTTATAGTCTTTTATTATAAAATTACACTTGGTGGGTACATCATAAAGATGTTAACAAAATGAAACCTAACAACTCTAAGTATTTCTATAAAGCACAAAGTGGAATTGTTGACTTGGTTTAAATTCACAGTGGGATAAAAGAAAAAAATGTCACAATCAAAATTGAGAAAGGGAAAAACACATGCTTAAGTCTTAATTTCTATACAATAGAACCAAACTGTACAGTATTTTTAATGTATATCATGAATTGCTTGGTATTCAATGCAGCTATATTTATATTGAATTTCTGGTTTTTGTTTAAAATGCAAACCCATTGTCCTCTGGGAACAGCTTCCTAAGGCAAAGAGTAGGAGATGGGAAAAAAAAGGAAGCAGAGAGAAGTCAGCTTAGAAGTCATGCTTGGAAACTGTGCTTGCAACGATGATAGGCCATAGTCTGGATTTTATTTCAACTTTTAAAACTAAGAAATGACAGCATGCCCCTGACACTTCACACAATGTATTTCTTGTCATCTATTGTTCTCTTGTCGGAGTGTAGATGGTCACATGGTGTTAACAGGATGGCATCACATGTGGTTCTGATGTCTATATTTCAACATAGAAGATCATGACAAAAGGGTGCTGGTTCTGTCATGAGACTGAGACAGATTCAGCACTTGGACAGCTCCTCATACCAGCTCCTCACCCCACCCAACCAACCCCCCCCCCAATAAACACATCAGCATCTACTGAGACACAAATGCTCCAGGAACTCAAAAAACCTCAGAGGTTCAGATATTTCAGAAAGAATAACATCCTGGGTACAATTATAACTTTAATTGTCAGATCAGTAGCTACCTGTCATTTCTGGAGGAGCATAGGAGGAAGTGGCCTCCTAGAGGATGAGAGCTATAGCTGAAGTAGCCCTGATGACTCCCACAGTAGCATTGTGGAGGACTTTTGACATTGTAATAGACTACTGCAGACATCTATACCTGTATAATATACCATCCTCAGGAAATGGAAGCCCAGAAGTAGAGAGAGCCACACCTTCTGATCTCTTCATCTGACGAGGATCCATGTTGCATAGATACTTCTATACTTTGCATCATCTTGCCTTTCATGAAATTGCCTGTGTTCTTTTTATGGTCTCTACACAGAAAATCTCTCAATCTCTCTCTCTGTCTCTCTCTCTGTCTCTCTCTCTGTCTCTCTCTCTGTCTCCCTTCTCTCTCCCCATCTCTCTCTTCATCTCTAACTCTCTCTGTGTGTGCGCAATTGTGTGGGTTGTATTTTTTTCTACCTATATGTCATTATTAATGAGTTGAGCAAAGAATGAGTTGGTGAGGAGGCTGTGGAAGCTTTCCCACAAACCCTAAGGACTGGTAAGATGGGCATCTCCCTGTGACTATTGCCTCAGGCCCACTGGAGCCACTGGTGAGTTAGAGATCTCAGCAAACTTTTCTCAGTTTGTGGGAGTCTCGAGGAGATAGTACCTCTTCAGATTCACAGTGGAGATACATGTTCATCTTCCCTATCCAGTCTCTTCAGTCTGCAGGAGCACCATGCTGCTTGCCATGACCTTCCCGAGTAAGCACATTGTAATGTTTCTCCCTTACTAAAAAATGAGCCACAGAGAGCCTGAAAAGATGATCAGCATCTAAGGATACTTGTTACTCTTAAAGGACAATTCCCAACACCCACAAGTTAGCTTACAGTCATCCATAACTTCCATTTTAGGAGATTCATTGCTCTCTTCTGACCTCCATAGGGATTTCACACATGTGGTGTACACATGTACATACAAGGAAAACACTCACAAACATATAAAAGATCTACAAAGTACCTCCTTTTACACATGACAGAAAACACTAGGTGGAACAGGAGCAACTTAGAAAGAAAGCCATAGGCACTTGTTCTGAACTCCTTTGTTCTGCTGGCTTTATTGGCCATCACTGATCACACAGCCATGCCAGGCCCCTGATAACCAGGGTTCCTCTCATCTGTACAATGAATCACATGAGGATTATGCTGGATCCCACCTGTAAGCATGCAGGCATCATCTGTTGGATTATATATTCCCTATTTAGACCTAGAAAGACAGGACCTGCAGCTACATCCTCTCTACTACATTTAGATGTTTCTACAATTAAATGGAATTTTGTCTTTGGTGTTACTAAAACATTTATTCATCCCAGTGAAAAGAAAGTGTTTTTGTTTTTTTTTTTTTTTTAACAATGGGCTTCATAGGAAAGATATAAAATGAATTAAATAGAAGCTCCACCTACCCTGGCCCTACTCTACTGATACTCAACCTCTCATTTCCCATATGTGTGTGATATGTCATTTGCAGTTTGATAGCTGATACTGTGGTGTACACTCTGTGTCTCCCCTGCCCCTGTTCACAGGGTACTAGGAGGGTAAGGAGCGCCTGTGACCTGTATCCCTTGAAGGGTGGCAGGTCTATGTTCATGAATGTGGCTAAGGTTCTCCACAGACAAGACTCATCAGTTAGTCATAGGTGTGGATCTGATAGGAAATGTTGGGTCTGCTGAACAATGGAAGTAAGTTGCAGACAGAGACATGTGGGTACAGGGACTCACATCCTATTGAGGACCTGACATTGGAGTGCAGGGGATCTTGAAAATTGAATACCTCTCACCACTGTTAAGATGTTAATTCCTCCCAGAACCCAATGTTGTAGAGGAAGAAAGTCAGCATCCTATTCTATCTAAGGCCGTTGGGGCATAAAACAAAAAATTGTAGAACCCTGCCCCAATCATATGCTCCTTAGTAGGCTAAGCAAACTCACAACATCAGCTACCAAAGTTGGGACTTTCAGGAACAAGCAAAGAGGCAAAACAAAAGTTCTTGGTCTTTTCATTGCTGTCTCTACCAGCTTGAGCTATTGTACATCACCTGCTGCTACTGTATCACTTACTCATTCTAAATATTTGCAAGAGTCTTACCTGAAGCCTCTGGTTACATCTAGGCCTACCCTACTCTCTCACTCAGCTCAGAGCTGGGTGACATAAAGAACCTTCTGTCCTGGTCTCCATGTCCTATTAGAGGAGAACTGATGATCAGAGCCTTAAGCGTAGCATGACACTCACCTCAGCCCTGGCTCTTGCTTGAGCTATAGTCATAGTCACAGTGACAGAGGCATGCATTGAGCCCTTTCTTGAGTGAGGTAACTGGTAAGAAGTTGAGGGTGAGAGAAAGCCATACTCCATCTTTTCCTATGGGATTACAGATTCTTCCAATTGGTTGAATAATGTCTATACACAACCTGTGAGAGTAGCATCATCTAGAAACATGTGAAAACGATAATAGAGTGATCAAACTCCCTGGCCTGCAGGACTTTTGACGAAGGCTTCAGAACACAAAATCAGTAGGTTGCTAGCACAGAGCCCAAGAAACTCTCGTCTGTTCATACTTGACAACTGGGTTGAAGCAGCTCCAGGAAAAATAGCTAAAGTGGTTCAGCTTTGCCAGACACCTCTTCTAATGGCCCCCAGGATGAGAGTTACCTAGACCACAATTTGTCACCCACAAACCTTCCCATCCTGTTGGCTGTGGTGCTTACCCTTCCCTTCCCTTCCCTTTAAACTCATAGCTCTCAACCTGTGGGCTGTGGCCTCTTTGGTGGGGGTGGGCTTGGGAGTCAAACTTTTCTTTCACAGGGGTCAATTAAGGCCATTGGAAAACACAGATAATCACATTCTGATTCATACATAACACCAGCAAAATTACGAATATGAAGTAATTTTATGGTTGGGGTCACCCCAACATGAGAAACTGTATTAAAGTGTTGCAGCATTAGGAAGGTTGAGAACCAGTCATATAAGCAATAAAATCTCTTTCACAGTCAATAGCTAGGCAATAATTGTGCAGATTTAAGGATTGATGAGACTCCTCTACAAACACTGAGAAGAGCAGGAGCCTGTATTGGGCTCTTTGATACCAATGTCAGTCACTATAGGCCCAGGCTAAGGAGAGAAAGTGGAGGAAAACTTGGGTAAGTGATCCGAAACCCTAGATAGACAAAAGTTGTTGAAGCCAATTTAGTTATTTTGAGGGAAATCCTAATTTAAAGTAGTCCCTGGAGTCTAAACCCATGTGAAAGAAACACAGAAAAAGAAGGAATGTAAAATGTTAAGATTTCTTGAAAGTGAGATTTTTTTTTTTTTTTTAATTCAAACAAAAAGCAAATGAAGCCAACTTGGTAGTGGCTGACTGTCTAGGGAAACCCCGCGGGGGTGCAGACAATGCAGGAGGCGGGAGCCGCACCTGCAGGGTCCTGCTAGGCTTAGGGTTCACCAATTTCCTCCTGCATGCAAGGCCTTCACACGGCAGGAAATTCCATATTGCAGAGAAGAGTGGGATGAAGACCTGGTAATTGTTAGTTCTGTTGCAAACACACCAAGCATTTGGGAGGAACAGCTCTCTATGGTCGCATATGACCTTTTACAGAACTCAAGGATCTCAGGGTGACAGGCTGGCACGCCCCCGCTCCCTGTATTGTCACGTCTTGGCTAGGCTGGGAGGCGGGCCTGTGTTTCATGTCATCAGATGCTTATAATTATGACAAATGATGAAATGTGTTATTTTCAGCAAAGCCACGGCAGGCAGGCGAAAGGAGCCCCGAAAGATGGGGTGCCAGAGGCTGCAATGGCTTTGGAAGCCTTTCCCTCTGTTCATATCCAGGGATGCTGAGGGTGGGAGCCTGTGGCTCTGCGCCTATATTCTTTCAGTGCCAACATCCTCTGCTTACCAAAATTGTCCGCTGCCAAGCCAGTGGGAGCTGTGTTGGGATTTTGCAAGTCCAGAATGCTTCCCTCTAAGGTGAGACATTCCTGGTCATGTCAGAAAAGGGCCCCCACTCTGAACTAGGTTTTGCCTAGTGTTAGCATTGAGCATTGAGTTCTGCCAACCAGAGGGCAGAATTCCAATTCTGACAGTCTTGGGCAGTGTCTGCACTACTTTTCCCCTCTCTCCT
Organism: Sigmodon hispidus; assembly: GCA_004025045.1. Classification (NCBI taxonomy): domain Eukaryota; kingdom Metazoa; phylum Chordata; class Mammalia; order Rodentia; family Cricetidae; genus Sigmodon; species Sigmodon hispidus. Next base: position 32,845 of record PVIH01018833.1, read on the forward strand.
GCCTCCCATCCACTTTGCCTTGGTAAGCGGCAGTAGTACAGGTATGTCTTGACTTTACCCGGTAGCCTCCCCAACGCTGGAATGTGCTCCTTGAGACCCCAGTTTCCCCTGGGTGGGACATCCTTCTGTGACAATAGGGAAGAAATTACAGGCCTGATTCAAAAGCAGCTTGTAGCAACATCTTTGCACTTAGTAGTGGGTAGAAGGTCCTGTTTCTCTGCTCAGCAGGACTACTCTGTTTATCCTGCACATAATCCCTATAGCAGCATAGGAACCCTCAAAACTCTGATAAAATTATTCTAGAGCTGTTTTCTCTGTTGGCAATGTTTTCAAGCTGGTATTCACTTATCTCAAACCTGCCTCATGTAGTTTAATGCACAGAGGCATCATAAATTCACGGTTTACAAAGACGATGATAATAAATATTACACACACACACACACACACACACACACCTTTTCTGACTCTTGTCCTTGGGGCAGAAAGGACTCTGCAAGAATGGAGAGGTATAGAGGACAGGGGACAAAGCCACCAGAAGTGGAAAGTCTACAGTCAAACATGGAGAAGAAAGCTCTTTGTTTCCAACTGTAAAGACCTCAGGGGAGGGTCTATAGCTTGCCACTCTGCTCCCTTCTTGAGTGCAAGAAGAATTAATTCAATAGGAAAGTGAGGAAACGAACCATGCTTGCTTGACATAGCCCTAGGCTTAAGCCCCTCTGTCCAAACCCCTTTGAGATGGCAGCTGGCCTCAGCAACCCCCACCTCCTGTCCCACCCCAACCTAGGCATATGCTAGGTGGGTTGTTTCACTATTCTTTCACTCTTCCTGGTCCATCCTCCTCCTTAGATCTACCAAATGGCACCAGCTAGCACACGGACACCCTAGAGTGCTACGGTAGTCGTTGCTCTTCGTCTAAGCTGGGTTAGACACAGCAGTCCAGAGACTGGCAGCAAAACAGCATCCAGGTAATATGTGGAAAAAATTTAGGGTCTCCTGAAAGGATGATTAGACAGTGTTGGACATTTAATGATCACAAACAGGAAGACACTGCCTTGGAAAAGGGTCAGAGAAAAGGCTATGTGATTTATTTAACAGGACGTGATTGTACTCAGTCTCCCCATCCCACCTGCTGCCCTCATAACTAAAGCCCTTGGCAGAGCCTCAGTTCACAGCATGCCACTCTTGCCTTAGTGAAGCTTCAGGCTGTCCTTCTATTGTGTCATCAGGTTCCCTGTCACTGTAACAAGAGTGTCACAAGGACAGCTTAAAGGGGTCAAGTCCACAGTTCCCTGGTTCCCTTGCTTTGGTTTCAATGCAGGCAGAAAATACCTTAGTTGCGGAGCAGGGTTGCTCATTTCTTGGTGGCAAGGAAGGAGAGAGAGAGAGAGAGAGAGAGAGAGAGAGAGAGAGAGAGAGAGAATGACATGGTGCCCTTTAAAGGTATACCCCTAGGAATCTCCTTCCCCTAGATACCTCTTAAAGTTTCAAGCACCTCTCAAAACCACATGACTAATCGGAGTCAACCCCACAACATGTGACCTGTGAGACATTTCACATCTGAACCAGAACAAGCTGTGTCTCCAGTGAAGTAAAATATCTAATTCCTCAATTAGAATTCTGCTAAAAATTGATACAGGGACTAGAGGAGCTTGGTTCACAGGAAGCTCATCCCTTCTGCACTGTGCTACATTGAGAAGCTGTGAAATGAAGGGAAGTCCCCTGAGAGAGGTGACATCTGGTCCCTGGTCCTCCTGCCCAGGATGGAATATACTATGGAACAGAATGGCAAGCATGGATAAGTTGCCTCCATTATGACGTGGGCTGAGTCTCCTGTGTCTGACACCCATTTCCCCTGTCTCTCCTAACACTCAACCTGTAGGTCATGATCCCTTTGGGGATCACATGATCCTTTCACAGGGTCACCTAAGACCATCAGAAAACACAGATATTTACATTTTGATTCATAACAGTAGCAAAATTACAGTTGTTAAGTAGCAATGAAAATAATTTTATGGTTGGGGAGTCACCACAACTGTATTAAAAGATCGCAGCATAAAGAAAGTTGAAAACTGCTGTTCTGTTATGGCATGTGACCTCTCTAGGCATCTGTGAATCTGAACACCAGGATGATACTATCTGTTCTGTGGGACAAGGGCATGACCTAAACTTCCTAACTGGTTTCAGTGATGAGAAAATAGAATTACAAGTGGCTGGGAACCTTCCTAGAGTCATAGAACAAGCCAGGTCTTGTCACTGGCTCTTGGCATCTGTAAGCTAGTGTAACTGCTTTTCTCTCTCAGTTGTTACAAGGCAGAGGTGCCCTAAGCACTGTTGTTGTGCCATCCAGAAAAATATGATAACATTCCTACGTGTGTTTTCTTATATCACCTTGATTTTTGTTTGTCAGGTCTATGGTTTCAAGATAGGGACTATCTTTTGTGGAATATTACTTTAAGATGTATTACATTTGTTTATGCTGTAGAACATTTGTTTAATGATGCAAAGGTGTGTTGTGCTCTTTTACGTTACATTTGTTTTAACTCTGTGAAGCCCTGTTACTTTGCCTGTCTAAACCACCTGACTGAATTAATAAAGATCTGTATGTCCAATAGCAAGGCAGGAGAAAGGATATGTGGGGCTGGCAGGCAGAGAGAATAAATAGAAAAAGAAATCTCTGAAGACCAAAGAGTGGGATAAAGAAGAGGAATCCTGAGGGCAGCCACCCAGCTATTCTGCAAATTGCAGAGTAAGAAATAAAGAAAGGCATACAGAAATAAAAAAAGGTGACCACCCAGAGGCAAAAAATAGGTGGAATAACTGAGATAAGAAAAGATAACTAGAAACAAGCCAAGCTAAGGTTGGACATTCATAAGAAAGAATAAACCTCTATGTGATTTATTTGGGAGCTGGGTGATGGGCCCCTAAAGAGTAATGTTGTAAAAGGTTCTGGCCCAGACTTTCTGGGCCTGGACCAGAAGTTTAGTCTCACTCTCGGCCCCACTTAGCCTCAAATAATCACACACAGGCTTATTTTTATGCTGATTTATCTAGGGCCCAGGCATACACTTTGCTAACTCTTTCATCTGAACTCAACCTGTCCTGTTCAGCCATGTGGCTTGGTACCTTTTCTCAGAGCAGCATTTCAGCTTCTTTCCTCTGTGTCTGCTGCCCTCTCCTTGTCTTGTCTGTGGCAGCTCTCTCTGGTGGCTCTCTGGCATCTGTCTCTGTTCTTCCTGTACTCAGAGTTTTCTTAGCCTGGTAGCCCCCACTCACACTTCCTTTTTGCCTTTGGCCAATCTGCTTTTTATTAAACCCATGGGTGGGACAAATATTTACAACATTACCAGCATAATCCTACTACAGAGTAGAGTAAGAAGTAAAAAAAAAAAAAAAAACCTACCTGTCTATCCTGAGATTCTCCCTAGTGCTGGGATTGAAGGCATGTTCCACCACATGCACTTTCCCCAAGGTACATTTAACCTTCATGGAAAAGTATTATCATTTAGACCATGAAACACTCCATATCCTCAGCAAATGTCAGACACTGGCAGCAAACCATGCCTTTAATTCTGTAACTTCTGTGGGAAATGCAGATGCATAACATCATGGACACCCTGTACCATGCTGAGCTTCACAAACACCTGGGGAAGAATAAGAGTTGATCTTCACCAGCAAACCATGTAAAGGTGGTGGTACAGGGAGAAGATCTTGCCAAAGGGACCTGGAATATAAAGAATCTAGTTCTTTAGAGTCCAAAACAGGGTGACAAAGACCCCCAATGAGAGTTGTCAAAAGCCCTGGGCATGTTCCTCTGCTGTTGTTACTGATGTGCGCATACATATACACCAGTCTATGGAGTTTCATTGCTGCCTTAGTAATTATCTACATCTATCCTCCATTTTGACAGAATCCAGAGGGTTTTCAAATAAATTCTTACAATGTACCATATTTTTTTTATCTTTTTTTTCTTTTTTTTCTTTTTTTTTCCTTCTTTATTTTGTATTTATCAAAAAAACAGTAAAAAGAATTTAAAAATGCCGAAGAGTTAACAATAACTATACAGAGGATAATAATCATAAGCATGGCTTATCAAGGGTGGAAATGCAAATAAGATTGCTACACATATATTTTCTTTGTGTTCAGCTTTCCCTCTGAATTTTTTTTTTCCATTCTTATATATCCTTATTGAAAGTTTCTTCCCCCTCCCACCACATCTGATCATTTTTCTTCTCTGCAACTCCCCATCCCCTCCCTGGGCAGGGAGCAGACAGTCCTATGGTCACACTGGCCCAATAATGCTTGGATCAGTCTTCACTCCCGGCCAAATCCAGTTTTGTCCCCCCTCCCTCAAGAGTGAGTCAGGTGTTCCTATAGATGGACTGGGGTTTGAAGG
>PVIH01018834.1:0-37233 GCA_004025045.1 Sigmodon hispidus
GTTCCAGTTCCAGGCAAACACCAAGGCAAATAAATAAATAAATAAATAATAAAAATAAAAGTTAAAAAAAAATATGTGTTAAAAAAAAAAAAAAGGGGGGCTGGAGAGATGGCTCAGCGGTTAAAAGCACCATCTGCTCTTCCAGAGGACCCGGGTTCGATTCCCAGTACCCACATGGCAGCTAACAACTGTCTGTAGTTCCAGTTCCAGGCAAACACCAAGGCAAATAAATAAATAAATAAATAAATAAAGTTTAAAAAAAAAAAAAAAAACCAAAACAATACAACTCTAAACTCAAAATTAAATGGTTTGAGAAAAAATAATGGCTGTCATCAAAGAGAGTAAACAGGCCCCTACAGGTTCAGTTACAAACTACATCTTAAAATATTCCAAAAATTAATTTATGGCCTCACCAGAGATGATTAAGTTGGGGGATACACTGAAGAAGTGTTCAAAGTCTCAAACTGATTTTTTTGGGGTGGGGCAGGAATTCTATTAGATCCCCCCTTTAGTGTGTGTGTATGTGTGCCACAATGCACATGTGGAAGACAGAGGCCAACATTGGGTGTTGATCCTTGCCTTGCTTCTTATTGAGAAAGGTCTCCTTTTTTTGTTTTGTTGCTGTTTACACAAAGCTAACTGGCTTGTGAGCTTTCAAAAATGCTCATGTCTCTACCTGTGATCTCACCATAGAAACACTAAGATTACATAATTAGCTTTATGTGGATTCTGGAGATTTATAATCAGGCCTTTTTTTTTTTTTTTTTTGAAGCAGGGACTCTTTAAATAGCCCTGGCTAGCCTAGAATTCACAGAGATCTATCAGCCTCTGCCTCTTGAGGGTTGGGATTAAAACTTGTGCCACAAAACCTGGCTTTCAAATTGATTCTTTATCAAAAGATTGTGATCAGTGTTTCTGAAATCACACAAACTTTATTACCCAAACTTTATTTCGTTTTGTTCTTAAGTTTTTTTTTGTTATTAATGTGCTTAAACATTTAATAACAGTCCCCGTATTCTGCATTTAAATTTCCCTGTATACTCTATAAAACAAAACACTTGGTACCATTTGTAGACTGTGTTAAAAGTGGTAGAGGAGGGAGCCCTCTAAAATATCCTCATTGGTATAGCAACTCAATTTAGAGTCATAAGCCTACCTCCAATGTGAGAGGAACTAAAGCCAACAGAACACAACCTTGGAAAGCTAGTGTTCATTTAACAGAAAGAACATCTAAAATGTTTACACACAGCCAAACATTAGGGGGTTTTCTATGAAGAGTTCCTGCCTTATATCAGCTTGTTATTCTGTAGTAACCAGTTCTTTGCTCATGAGAAGGAAAGTTACCTGGAGAGCATTGCTGTGTATTCATCACTGGCATGGTCCTGCTCTCGGTTCTTCTTCACAGCAGGAGAGATCTCCTTCCTCACTTTGACAAGGTCCTCTACAGTGTGAAAGGACAGCTTGATGTAACTCCGCTTCAAGCCGACCAAGTGATTTGGCTTTAAAGTAAAATGACAGCTGATAAGTTAACAAGAAACAGGAGGGTAAAGACTATTAGGTAAACACACAGAATTGAGAGCATGTAGCTTACTTTTGCATGTGACACTTGCAATACCACCAAAGTTCCTTAAAGACAGCTTTGGGAACAACCACCATCCCTCATTCTCTAGCCTCCCCACTACCCAATAAATGACCTGATCGTCTCATCTAAACTGTCTGCTACAGACAGTGTGGACACCAGCCTTATCTACCCCTGGAAGGTCTGGGGATACTCACCAAGTCCAGATCTTCTTTGGGGACATTCTCTAACGTTGCAATTTTACCCTGAAACTTCTTGGATAGAAAAGATGAAACTTCTCGTTCACAACCCTAAATCAGGATCAGAATTCATATATTATCTATTAGTAAGATCTATCTTCTTACACATTTGAGTTTTGAAATCCACTTGGTAGGACAATGAACAGATCATTTGACCTGTTTTTATCAAGCACAGACTTACCTTTCTGGTTGCAATGTAAAAATATGGCTTGTAGGGCAAGGCCACCTATAAAAGTCACCAAAAGGATGTGACAAGGAAGAGAAAAGGGAAAAAAGGTTTCAGAGTGGCAATGTATGAGCAATTTGAATACAAGGCATCTTGGGCCTTGAGGGTTTTTTTTTTTTTTTTTTAAATTTACATTTATTTTATATATGTTGTATGCTTGCTTGAAAGAATGTCTATATACCTGATGACCACAGACAACATCAGAGGGCACTGTAACTATAGATAACTGCTAGCTGCCTTGTAGGTGGCTGGAAATTGAACCCAGATCCCCTGGAAGAGCAGCTAGTGATCTTAAACACTGGGGTATCTCTCTAGCCCCTTTAATAGCTCTTTAAGATACGGTATGCATGAAATTTGGATCTGCACATCTCTCACAGGCAAGAACTCAAAAAACAATACTGTCCAACCTCCTGAGCTACCTTCCCTCAGGATATTTTAAATGTGACTGACGAAGTTCATAGGGGCCCTGTTCTTGATGGGTTGCAAGCAACTGCATACTACAACCTCCCACTTCCTCTCTGACAGAGTTAATGAATATCCCTCATTTTAGACCACTTACTTGTCATGGGTGGGATTTAGTTTTCTTAGGTCAAGGATTTACCTTAAATCTGCTTCCATCGTCTTGAATGAAGTAGTAATCCACTGCACTGACTAAACGTTTGTCTTCATCTAAAATCTCAGTCTGCAGGAGAACCATGGAACATGAGCATATCATCTTCTACATAGCCTAAGAGCTCTTTCTGGGCTACTCTTTGAGAAGCTGAGGAATCAAAAGACAAAATTCTTGCAACTAGTCCTTTATATTGCCCCTATATAAACACTACCAACCTCATTTATAGGAACTGCATTATAATGGTTCCCTAATGGGATTTTTCTGAATTTATCATTCTTGAAAGTTGTCTGCTAATGGCTAACATATCTTTCATCTTGGTCTTACCATAGTGGCCACTTTGTGGCTTCTATGTTAAACAGGAAAGGAGAAACACTTCCAATATCTAAATTTCTTAGACCAATGGCTTCCTTCTTCCCTATCTATCACTTATCCATTAGACAAGATTGATGATTATAGGAAGGGCTGCAGCCACCCACTAGAAGCAAAGGCTGAGCAGTGTTCATTCAGATACTTACAGGGTGCATGTTGATAAGCCAGCCAGTCCTTTCTCCAGGCTCTTTTAGCCTCTCAAAACCAAACCTAAAGTCCATCTTATCTGTCCACTGGCTCCTTTCCAGACGCTTGAGTGCTGAGACTGAGGAAGAGGGACCATCATCCCTGAATAAAAGAAAAAAATTAGGCTTTGCTATTCACAACATTTCTCACTCTAGACCCCTAACTTTTAACTATGTGTTTTGTTTAGAAGACAGGGTCTCACTAGGTAGACCAGGCTGGCCTCCAATTCACAGCAATCCACCTGCCTGTTTCTCAAGTGCTAGGATTAAAAGTGTATACTGCAATAATAGATGTCAGTGTTTCTGATATGGCATGACATATGCATCCCTGAAAAAACATTAAGGTGGCAGAAGGCTCAATGAAATAAAAAACAAACTTCAGCATTTATAGGAAAGAACAAAGGCAATCCCCAACCCCAGCCTATTTGACTTTATCACCAGAACACTAACAGAAACACCAGTCACACCAGGATGCCACTTGTTGGGATACTAAAACTGCACAAAGCCTAGAATTGCAATGCTAAGCTCTATGCAAGAGAAATAAAAGCCCATTTCACAAAAATACGTATGAAAGTATTATGCCTTTATTTATAAGAGCTAAACAATTAAGATATTTCTTACCAAAAGAGTAATTTTAGTTTATCCATATATGAATACTACTCAGCAATAAGTTGAAAATACAACTTGAATGGATTACCAGAAAATTAAACCAATGCTCTCAAGCTACACATCTCACTGTGCCATTTTATATAGCATTAAAAAATAAAATTACAGAGATGAAGAACAGATCACTAGTTGACAATCATGGGAGGGAGAGGAATGGCTATAGTCATGAAAATCAGCATTCAAATCCTTGCGACATGGCGTTTTGTATCCTGATTGAGGTGATAAAGTCATGAATATGCATGTGACTAAACAACATAGAACTAAATACATGTATATGTGTAAAAGTGCAGTTGTAATATAACTGACAGCTGTATGCTATGACATTGAGTTTTGACTCTGGTAACACTGGGGCAGTCTGAACTTTCAGCATTTCTGACAAGTATGTGAGATTCTACAATTACTTCAAGACTAATACACACATGCTTTCTTTCTCTTTTTTCTTCAATATAGGGTCCCTCTGTATAGCACAGGCTGTCCTGGAACTCACTCTGTACACTAGGCTGGCCTCAAACTCAGAGATCCACCTGCCTCTAGTGCTGGGATTAAAGGCCTGTGCCACCACCACCTGGCTATTGTACTTCTTAATAAACTTGCTTGCATGAACCATCAACTTGTGTGAGACCTCCTGATCCTGAACTTTATCTTTTTATCCCCTGGTTATCCTCTCAGGAATTTGTCACTGAAAAACTACCTGCTGGTCCAGGTCAGTTCCCATAGTTCTCATGGAGGTGTTAAACATCAAACTCAGGGCTTCACATATTCTAGGAAAACATTCTTATCACTACTGAGCTCTTGGAAGGGCTTCTGCTCAACTAGAGCTGCCATTCTGATACACTGTCTCACAGCACATCCAACTGTTTCTGCCACTAGAAGTGTTACCAATCTCAACACAAGATATACACATCTGTTTTTGTCACCATATGCTAATATCTCTTGCTGATGCATGAGGATTGGGACTTCTGGTGGTGCGGTTGCCCAGGAGTAACTGTGATGCTTTGAGTAATCCCAATAAACTGATTTACTTTGCCGAGGTGGACTAAACAGAGTATTTCTTTGGTTTGCCTGTTCCCTCGTTTGATGAGAATAGACGTTCTCCCGTAGTAAAGTGACACAACAGGCACAAATACATCTAGAGATGCAGCCTGGGTCACAGAGTAAGTTAGCATCTCAATAAAACTATATAAATACACAAGGTGAAGGCGAGAGCCTGCCCTACCCGGCTCCCGGCCCACAGCTCAACCCGGCACACGGCACCAGCCCAAGCTGGCTACGGCCGCAACTACTGCTAGTGCCTTCGCAGCAGGATGCTTGCTCTCACCGGTGGCCTTCGCTGTCCGCGCCAAGTTCGGCATGCCTACGTCCGCTGTTCCTAAGGACCATCGCGCAGCTCACTAGTTTCCTGCGGCACTTGGAGAATTTGGCGCGCTCTCACTTATTCTCGCGAGATCAAAGCTCCATCCAATGAGAAGGCGTGGTGCTCAGACGTGCCACAGGGCTCGCCCCGCCCGCCCCGCCCCGCCCTGCCCCTCGGCTCTCCAATCAGCCCCAGAGCCGGGAGATTGGGTCACAGGGACCGGGGGAAAATATGTGGCCCGGGTCTCGCGTACGATTCGGTCTGCCGGGCTCACTGAGGGCCTTGGTAGGTCAGGAAATGTCAGGCCGTCCCCGCCCTGTGCTCAGTGTCCAGGGCTGGATGCCTGACAGGCCAGCTGTTGGGTGGGCGCCCGGAGCAACTGAGAGCAGGAACGGCGATGGCACCTGCCGCGTCAAGACTGCGGGTAGAGTCCGAGCTCGGGTCGCTTCCGCGGCGAGCGCTCACCCAATACTTGTTGCTCCTAAAGCTCTATCCGGTATTTACCAAAGCAGTCACCAGGTGGGTTCATACGGGGAAGAAGAGTGGAAAGGTTGGGTACAGATATGGGAGGATCTCGTGCAGGGCAGTGTAAGTGAAAGATCGCTGGCAGCGCTTCTCAACCTATGGGCTGTAACTCCCTGGGGGTCAAACGACTCTGTCACAAGGGTCATATATCAGTTATTTACATTACTATTCACAACAGTAGCAAAATTACAGTTGCAAAGTTGCAATGAAAATAATTTCATGGTTAGGGGTCACCACATGAGGAACGCAGCATTAGAATGGTTGAGAACCAGTGCTGTGGAGGAATGTGGTTGCCAAAGGCAAAATCCTTCATTAAAATGCGCCCGAAGTTCTATTTAGTCAGTAAATGCTGTTTGTGTATTGGGTTCCAAGCGGTAGCCCTTGCAGTCTGAATGTTGTGAAGACCAGGGTACAGGGACACTATTCCAACTCTGAGTGGTAAGCTCTGTTGCTGGTGAACTATGCCCTTTTGATCTACATCGTTCGATTTCTTAATGAAATATTCCAGTTTCTGTTTATTTTTAATTAGCCAATTTTATAGGTTTGTCCTCTATTAATTTAGTCTTTCATAAGTGTGTACAGTGTGCTTCCTGTTACTGGACATATAGCTGTGGTTAAAATAAGTACGTAGGCCTTTTTCTCATGGAATTGAGAAGAACTAGACAAAAAAAAGACAGATTAATTTGTAACCTAATATGTAACACTGTCCTGTGTTGTTGACATTGATCAAAATGTCAGAAGAGGGGGCTGGAGAGATGGCTCAGCGGTTAAGAGCACCGGCTGCTCTTCCAGAGGACCCGGGTTCAATTCCCAGCACCCACATGGCAGCTAACAACTGTCTGTAGTTCCAGTTCCAGGCAAACACCAAGGCAAATAAATAAAGTTGTTTTAAAAAAAAAAAAAAATGTCAGAAGAGAAGTAACAGTACACAGGGGACAGTAAATTCAAAAGTTCTGAGGAAGGAGCAAAGGGCATGTTGGAGGGGCGAAGAGAAGGACTATGCCGGTGTAAAAAATAAAAGGGAGGGGCTGGAAAGATGGCTCAGCGGTTAAGAGCACCGTCTGCTCTTCCAGAGGACCCGGGTTCGATTCCCAGCACCCACATGGCAGCTAACAACTGTCTGTAGTTCCAGTTCCAGGCAAACACCAAGGCAAATAAATAAATAAATAAATAATGAAAGTGTTTAAAAAAATAAAAAAAAAAAAATAAAAGGGAGAGTAGATGGGGAGAGGTAACCAAGGGTCAGAGCAAAAGAGTCCTTATGATCCATACTAACAATATGGGATTTTATAGTTTTTAGAAGACAGCTTGCAGATCTGATGGATGGTTAATGCCAATTGTCAACTTGATAAAAATTTAGAATAACTCAGGAGATGGGCCTTTAGGCATGCCTGTAAGGAATTATTTTATTATCATTAATTGAGATGGGAAGATTTGCCCACACTGAGTGGCACCATTCCTGGTTGGAATCCTTTACTGAGCAGCATACATTTTCTCCCCTCCCCGATTTCGTTTTCTGAAACATGCTGTCCTGGAACTCCTCTGTAGATCAGGCTGTGGCCTAGAACTCACAGAAATTCACCTGTCTCTGCCTCTCAGGTGCTGAGATTAAAAGATTCTAGGTGTGTGCCACACCACCCTGCTCATTCTCTCTGTCTCTTGATTGTGGGAGTCCTGTGACCAGATGTTTCAACCTCTTGCTGCTTTGACTTCTGCTGCCATGACAGGCTGTCCTCTTGAACTGTGAACTGAAATAACTATTGCTCTCTTAAATTGTTTTTGTCAGACTCGACCTTAAGGAGCAATTGACCAAAACCAAAACAAAACGACAACAAAAGAAGCAACTGACTCTGCTTTTTACCAGGAATTTTACTTCAGGAGTGTAAATTTATACAGAAATACTACAGAAGTGTTACAGCTCTTTTAGAATTTGTCTAGCAGGTTTTTCTGACTTTTTTTTTGGACACCCCCCTAATACAAATTAAGACTGACAATGCTCCAGCATATGTCTCAAGGTTTTTGCTTATTGCAATATAAAGCGTATTACAAGTGTACCACACAATCATACAGGGCAAGCAGTCATAGAGAGATCAAATAGAACTCTAAAGGAGATACAAAATAAATAGAAAGGGGTAACAAAGAACCTCAGAAATAGATTACATATACTTTATTAACTCTCAGTGCTATTGAGAAGAGAACAACAGATGTGGAGAGACACTGGACTATAGAAAAAAAAATACTGAGCTAAAATCAGCCTGTCTACTTCAAAGATGTATTGACCTCACAATGGAAACTAGGATATGTGCTATGTTTGGAAAGTGATTTTACTTTTGTTTCTATGGGAGAAGAAAAGCTATGGATATCATCAAAATTAATAAAGACTTGATTTGAACAGGAGAAATGTCTTGATAAGGAGAAATGAAGGCTTATCCACCAATGTGACAAGTATATAAGGAGATTGTATAAGGAAAACTCACCAGAGTTAGGCCCATCTTCAAGAAGTCAAAAGGCCTTGGACATCTAGACATCTAAAGCAGAAGGGAAGGCTATCCAGAAATAATTTACAAGCAAAGAAAAAAATGAGCTAATTTTTTTTTTTTTTAAAGAGCCTATTGGTACCAGGGTAAAATCTTATTACCTAACATCTATCTCTTTTTACTTCTTTTTGTTTTTTTAAATATTCATTTTTATTTTATGTGAATTACTGTTTTGCTTGCATGTATAACTGTGTAAGGGTGTCAGATTTTGGAATTACAGTTGTTAGCTGCCCTGTGGATGCTGGGAATCAAACTCAGGTCCTCTGGAAGAACAGTCAGCGCTCTTAACTGCTGAGCCATCTCTCTAGCCCCTCTTTTTACTTCTAAGGAAAGTTCAGGTCTTGGCTCAATTATAAATTAAAGGTGGCTTTGGAGTTGGAGTGTGGCTCTCTTCTTTTCTAAACCCAAGCATGCTTGTTAAAGGAAAATGCAGAATGTCTATATCATATCAGAAGAGCCACCTGATATGGAACAGAAGAAAAACCAAAATTAAGGGACTATTTTATTGCTACTAATCTCTTGATTTTTTGTTTATTTTGATTCTTTAAATTTTTTCTTTCTTTTTTTTAAAGATTTATTTATTATGTAAACAACATTCTGCCTCCACTATGCCTGTATGCCAGAATAGGGCACCAGATCTCAAGATATATGGTTGTGAGTCACCATATGGTTGCTGAGAATTGAACTCAGGACCTCTGGAAGAACAATCAGTGCTCTTAACCTCTGATCCATCTTTCCAGTCCAAAATGTTTCTTTTTTTAAAAAGACATTTTTTTAAAGATTTATTATGTATACAGTGTTCTGCCTGCATGTGTCCCTGCTTGCCAGAAGAGGGTGCCAGATCTCATTATAGATGGCTGCAAGCCACCATGTGGTTGCTGATAATTGAACTCAGGACCCCTGGAAGGGCAATCAATGCTCTTAACCACTTAGCCATCTCTCTAGCCCTAAAATTTTCCTTAATGTATGAATTTTACATCAAAATGTATATGATTCATTTGTATATATAAAACTTTTTGTCATATTATCAATGGTCATATAGATAAAGTACTAACTAATTTTAGAAAAAAGGCTTCATCTAGCTTCTTGTACATGGTTTTGGATTTGAGTCTCTATCCATTTTCTGCAGTGAAATTTTCTCAGGAAAATTTTGAGGAGGCTAGTTAAGATGATCCAGCCTCAGACTAGCCTAGCCAGGACTTGAGACAAGCCCTGCACTCCCCCATTATGCAGAGACTGAACAACAAATGCTACAGCTACCTCTCCTAGAACTTGGCAATTAACCCATATTTTTCTTTTCAGGATCCCCTAAATATGCCATTGACCCCAGACAGCAGGAAGTCCCAAGAGGTGGGGAGGGTGGTTTTTGCTCTTTCAATGGATTATGGATGTTTGTCTTTGTTTAGGATATTGGTTACAAGTTTTTATGGATAATTGCCCAAAAAAGAAAAAACTATACAAAGGAGATTAGATTTGGAGTTTTTGTTTTAAAAAGAAAAAGGGGGAAATGTGGGATAATGCTTTTGTATACTGTAAGGATTTGTCACTTGTATTGGTTTAATAAAATGCTGATTGGCCAGTAGTCAGATAGGAAGAAGAGGGATGACCAGACTAGGAGAATTCTGGGAAGAGAAAAGGCAGAGAAGCAGTTGCCAGCCAGATGCAGAGGAAGAAAGATGAGAATGTTGAACTAAGCAAAGGTACTAAGCCACATGGCTAAACATAGATAAGAATTATGGATTAATTTAAGTATAAGAGCTAGATATTAATATGGTTGAACTACTGGCCCAGAAATTACTATAATATTAAGCCTCTGAGTCAGTTATTTGGGAAGTGGATGCTGGGTATTTGAGAGTCTCTGGCAGGACAGAAACTTCTGACTCCCCCCTCTTCGCAGAAATAACAAAAACAGAAAAATCCCTGATGATTTTTGCTCCATTTCAAACATTTTTAAAATTACAATATAGAGGCTGGAGAGATGCCTCAGAGGTTAAGAGCACTGACTGTTCTTCCGGAGGTCTTGAGTTCAATTCCCAGCAATCACATGGTGGCTCACAACCATCTATGATGACATCTGGTACCCTCTTCTGTATACTGTATACATAATAAATAAATCTTTTAAAAAAGCTACAATATAATACTACATAGAAATGTTAGCCCATACAGATGTGTACAGACCACAATCAACTACAGAAACTCTCTCATGAGGATCCTCCCTATTATAGCCTTATATATCCATGTCTTCAATGGTGCATCAGGGGGGCTGTTGGAAGGTGTAAAGTCCAGCAGGTGAAACTCTCACTGTGCTTACTTGTATTTTTGATTTTAGGCTATATTGTCTTTACCTTTAGGGGCCTTATCTGCAAGCTGCTTTAATAAGGATTCATCCCATGATCCATAGCAAGATCCATAGCAGCTCTGCAATTACCATGCAGAAAAGGCATGTCTTTGTATCTGTTACTCATTTCTGATTGCCTCTTCCTCTGCAGTGGTATTTTGTCAGCCCTTGGGAACCTTCTGGCCCAGATGATTGAGAAGAAACAGAAAAAAGATTCTCAAAGTCTAAATGTCAGTGGGTTTCTCCGATATTTAGTTTATGGGTAAGTACCACTGAGAGCTGGCTCACCTCTGCAGACTTAGCACAGCAGAGCTGGCTGCCAGCATCAAGGCTTTGTAATACTTTGATTTGAAAACCTAATTGTGGAGCTCAGCTTAAGAGCACTGACTAGTAGAAAACCGAGGTTTGATTTCCAGCTCCCACGTATTAGTTCACAGCCATCTTTAACTCTAGTTCCAAGGGATCTGATGACCTCTTCTGATGTTATAAAGCACCAGACACATATGGTGCAAACCTGCAAGCAAAACATACATGCACAAAACATAGAAAATAAATTAATTAAAAAACAAACAAACACACAAACTAATTTTTTAAGAAGCATCAGAGAGGGGCTGGAGATATGGCTCAGAGGTTAGCAATGGTGGCTGCTCATCCAGTGGTCCTGAATCCAGTTCCCAGCTCACAGCCATCTGTAGTGTGCCCTCTTCTGGCTTGCAGGCATACACGCATGCAGAACATGGTATACAGAATAAATAAATAAATAAAAATAGTTTTTTTTTTTTTTTTTTTTTTTAAGAAGCATCAGAGAGCCATGTGTAGTGGCCTCCTTTAATTTTAGCACTTGGGAGGTAGAGGCAGGTGGATTTCTTTGAGTTTGAGGCTAGTCTAGTCTACATAGTGAGTTTTAGGACAGCCAGAGCTATATACTGAGACCTTGTCTCAAACAAAACAAAACAAAAGAGCATCAGAGGCTTTATGTGAAGACACAGGCTTGTAGCTTAGCCCTTTGGAGGCAGAAGCAGTATGGGATTGCCATAAATTCCAGACCTGCTCTTACTATGTAGGAAGATCTGCCTTTAAAACAAAATCCTACCTGAGTTCTTTGACTAATACTAGTAATATGGCTAGATCATTTGGAAGTCTTTCCATTTGGAGTGATTAAAAATAAAACATTTGTGTGTGTGTGTGTGTGTGTGTGTGTGTGTATGTGTGTGTGTGTGATTAGGATTAAATCCATGGCTTCATGTATGTCGCCACTTAGATATCACTTATTGTCATCATTCATCAGGGTGTGATAGTACGTGCCTTTGATCTTGGTACTTGAGAGGCCAACCTTGTCAACATAATGAGTTTCAGGTCAGACAGAGCTACACAGTGAGACCCTGTCTCAAGCAAAAGTGTGTGTGTGTGTGTGTGTGTGTGTGTGTGTGTGTGTGTATTCATGAAAGAAAGAGGCTGAGACTCTCATATGGCCCTTTTACTTCTGATCCACTTGCCTCTGCCTCCTGAGTGCTGGGATCATTGATGTGTACCACCACATCTGGTTTGTTTGTTGCAGTGCTGAGAATCAAACCCAGGATTTCTTGGCATGCTTCGGAAGTGCTCAACCAACGGAGATTCTGTCCTGACCCCACAAAAGCTTCCAAGAATAACAATTTGAGTCATTTACAATAATGTTTCTAAAGCCACATTTTCTGTATTTTGTCAAGTAACAAGATCAACTAAGGCAATTTAACTCTCTCACATAGTCTTAGTTTCTCAAAGACTTAGTAGTTTGCCCTACTCTAGTCTACAGTAGTGTGGGAAAGTCCAATTGAAAGCCTTCTTTCCTGACTTTGGTTGTCTTTGGTTGTTGGAATCAAAAGACCCTGGTTCCTGCCTCTCCCTCTATTACTATGTTTTGTGAAGCTCACTTCTGGGCTTGGCTCATACTTGACCAAGCTGAGTTATATCTATTTACTTCTCAGAGTCTGTTAAGGCATGAGGGCATAGATATGAACAGATAGCACAATAGCTTGGAACACAGGAGTCAGATGGATGGAGGGCCATCATTGTGGCTCTGCCAGCCAATTGAATACAGAAACTGGCAAAGTAACTTCAGTCTTTTCAGGCAAAAAGGCTGCCTGAGGGCTGGAGAGATGCCTCAGCGGTTAAGAGCACTGACTGTTCTTCCAGGGGACCTGAGTTCAATTCCCAGCATCCACATGGCAGCTAACAACTATCTGTAATTCC
Source organism: Sigmodon hispidus (assembly GCA_004025045.1). Taxonomy (NCBI): domain Eukaryota; kingdom Metazoa; phylum Chordata; class Mammalia; order Rodentia; family Cricetidae; genus Sigmodon; species Sigmodon hispidus. Next base: position 12,864 of record PVIH01018834.1, read on the forward strand.
AAGATCTGACATCCTTACACAGTTATACACACAGTCAGTCAAAACACCAATTCACATAAAAAAAAAAATAAAAATAATTTTTTTTTTTAAAAGGCTACCTGAGGGGCTGGAGAGATGGCTCAGCGGTTAAGAGCATCGTCTGCTCTTCCAGAGGACCCGGGTTCGATTCCTAGCACCCACGTGGCAGCTAACAACTGTCTGTAGTTCCAGTTCCAGGCAAACACTAAGGCAAATAAATAAATAAATAAAGTTTGTTTTTAAAAAAAAAAAAAAAAAAAAGGCTACCTGAAACTGAAAGAAGTCTATACAAAGTTGTGTGGTCAGTAAATACATTGGGGGAAGAAAAGCAAACTTAGGACCTGAGTTGAGACTGGACCAAAGAAGCAAATGTAGAAAGAACCATAGTCCAGCTCAAACCCCTATGGTCTTCCAGGTTCTTTGTCACAGGTCCACTGAGTCACTATTTTTACCTCTTCATGGAGTACTGGATCCCTCCTGAGGTTCCGTTGGCCATTGTCAAGAGACTCCTGCTGGATCGCCTGCTCTTTGCACCAACCTTTCTGCTGCTGTTCTTCCTCATCATGAACTTGTTGGAGGTGGGTGTTTGTTCTGGCACTTGCTGTATGTCCAGTGAACAAGTGTATTGGTAACCTCGTTTCCTAGGATGGGCCTCAAAGTCTGAACTTTTACTGCTTCAACTTTCCATCTTTCTTTGTTCCTTCCAATTATTTGAGAATTTCTTTTTTTTTTTAAACTTTATTTATTTACTTATTTATTTGCCTTGGTGTTTGCCTGGAACTGGAACTACAGACAGTTGTTAGCTGCCATGTGGGTGCTGGGAATCGAACCAGGGTCCTCTGGAAGAGCAGACGGTGCTCTTAACCGCTGAGCCATCTCTCCAGCCCCAAACACAAATCTAATGTGTTTTGATCAAAACCACCCAATCTCCATACTACTTTTCCTTCCCAACTTCATGCGTTCTTTTTTTAAGCCTATTGTGTTCACTTAGTGCTGCCTGTATATGCATGGCTATAGGCCTCTCAGGAGCTGCATCCCAAAAAAGCAAAACAAAAAACTGGCTTTCTCTTCCCAGCAGCCACTCATTTCTAGTAGCTCCTCAGCTAGAGGTAGGACTTTATGAAACTCTCTCCTATCCATACTGGCTTAAGCATATTTGGGCATTATGCATGTTGTCAAAGCTGCTTTGAATTGATGTGTACAGTAGCGCTGTTGTGTCCAGCAAATACTGTTTCTCTGATTTCTCTGTGTGTGTGTGTGTATGGGCATGTATGTACCAAAGGATGTGTGTAGAAAGCAGAGGATTTGGTTTTTTCCTTCCACTGTGTGGGTCTTAGAGATTGAACTCAGGTCTGCTAAGCCAACTTGCTATTCTTTAATTTTCTATTTTTATATTTTCAATTTTCCCTTGTGAACATAGGAAATACACCACACAATTGTTAATAGTGCCTTTTTGACCCTAGTAGAAGTCATAAGCCTCATGAACCACATGGCAGTTGTTACATATATTGTAGAGCTGCTCTTAGGTCTTGTCACTACATCTATTATCACAGAGGGATGTATACTGACTATCATAGAACTGGCTTCTAAATATTGTGATTGCCACAATTTTAAGGTTATCCTGGACTGCAAGGTCAGATCATGCCTCCAAAATCCAAATAAGTAAAAATATAAAAAGTAAATTAACACATGGCTTATGTGTTACAGAAATCTTAAGGTTGCCTGATGTGTTGTAAAACCCTGCAAAAACAGTTTGTAACTATCAGGTGAAAAGTATTTTAATTTGTAAGGTCAAACACTTTATATTCCATCTGGTGTGTATTTCATGAACCTTGCTTCTTTTATATTAGTGTTTTTCTTTTCTGTTTCTTTTTTTCTTTTTCTTTTTTTGTGGAAGGGTACTTTTTGAAGCAGGGTTTCATGTAAACTAGGCTGGCCTTGAACTTGCTATGTAAGCAAGGATGACAAACTCCCAATCCTCTTGCCTTTACCTCCCAAGTAATAAGATTACAGATGTGTACCATCATGTCATTTTTTTTCCTGTATTGGTTTGTGTATTTAGATATCGTAAGAATCACAGTTTTTTTTTTTTTCCAAATACAAGGAGCATATCAGTTCCCTTTTTTTTTTTTTAGGTGTTTCAAACTTTCATAAAAGTTAAAATGTCTATATACAGGTGAAATGTAAAGTGTGTGTGTGTGTATTTCCACATAGAAATTTAAAACTTGGTATTCAACTCTCATACTCTTTCCCCTTTGATTTTCTGATAGGAAGATATATAAATATTCTTAATACTTTCCAGTGATTGTGTGGTACATCTTTTTTTTGTTGTTTTTGTTGCTTGTATTTTATGTGCATAGGTGTTTTGCCTGCATGTGTGTCTGTGCTTGGTGCTCATGAAGGCCAGAAGAGGACACTGGATCCTCTGTAGCTGAGTTACAAACAGTTGTGAGCCTCCATTTGGGTGCTGGGAATCAAACTGGGGTTCTCCGGAAGAGAGGCAGTGCTCTTAACCACTGGGCCATTTATGGACCAACAGGTTGCTCTTAAGTAACAAGGTTCTAAGGGGGAGATCTGGGGAAGAGAAAATAAAGAAAACAGGAAAATTTGGATCAGGAGCTTCATAAGCTAATGGCTCATGCAAGCAAGTTTATTAAGAAGTACAGCAGCTTATATCCAGGGGGAGAATGGGACAGAGTGTCACAGACAGAGCACATAGCAGCCTTGGGACGAACAACCATAGCCCCTTTAGGTGGAAAGAGTTGGTTTCTCAGGATCCAGAACTGCAGTTCCCCAAGGCCCTGGATCCTGACCATTGCTGGTTCTGTTGAGCTTATTCTTTTTTTTTTTTTTTTTTTTTTTATTAAACTTTATTTATTTATTTGCCTTGGTGTTTGCCTGGAACTGGAACTACAGACAGTTGTCAGCTGCCATGTGGGTGCTGGGAATCGAACCCGGGTCCTCTGGAAGAGCAGACGGTGCTCTTAACCGCTGAGCCATCTCTCCAGCCCCGAGCTTATTCTTTATTTTAGAAAAGGAACTATTTTCCTTCTCCATACTTCAGGGCCTCAGGAAAGCCAGTTGGCTTGGCTCTCAGCACTTTAGCTCCTGTTTGATACATCTTAATAAGACTCCAAGAAAATTTATACTTTCCTCTTCTATCTTTAGAGTTTTGTTTTGTTTACAGTGAGTAGACTTCTGTTTCCATTTTTCCACTTACATTGCATATTGTCTCCCACTTACTGAAATCTCCAGTATTTCAAAATAACTTTGTCATGTTCTTACTTCTATACATATAGGCCATTATCTAGATTCAGTTCTTTTTGGATTTTCACTTTCATCGCATGTTTTGGTTTTTATATTATTTTCATTTTGTTTATTTTTTGACTATGGCTTACAGATTTTCTTATTTTGAAAAGAATTCCATAATTTTACAGTACTTAAAAAATAACTATAGAAGGTAGGTAGTAGGTGCATCTCCTTTTCTATGTGGTTGCTCTTTTTTTTTTTTTTTAAAAAAAAAAAAAACAGGGTTTCTCTGTGTAGCTCTGGCTGTCTTGGAACTTTCTCTGTAGATCAGGCTGTAGTAAAAGGTTCTGGCCTGGACTTTCTGGGCCTAGACCAGAGGTTTGGACCCACAGTCCCACAGAGTCACAAAATCACACAAATGCTTCTCTTATTTTTATGCTGATTGACCTAGGGCCCAGGCATATAACTTGCTAGCTTGCTCTCAATCTAACCCATCTTGTTCAGCCTCGCAGCTCGGTACCTTTTCTTATAGCAGCTTTTCAGCTTCTTTCCTGTGTGTGTACTGCTGTCTCCTCTTTGTGTCTGTGGTGGATCTTTCTGGTGGCTCTCTGGCATCTGACTGTCGTCTGCTCAGAGATGTTCCTGAGTTTTTTTAGAGCCTTGTAGCCCCACCCACACTTCCTGTTTGCCTTTGGCCAATTAGCTTTTTATTAAACCCATAGGCGGGACAAATATTTACATTACCAGCATAATCCCACTACACCAGGCTAGCCTCAAACTCAGAACTCAGAGATCTGCCTGCCTCTGCCTCCTGAGTGGTGGGACTAAAGGCAAGCACCACCACTGCTGAGCCAATGTGGTTACTCTTCCAGATAACATTTAGTGGAGGTCATCTTTTAAAAATTGACAAGTTTTGACTGGGAATTAATCACCTTTGGCAGTTAATGTGAGAAGCATTGATAACTGAGCCCTTAGTCTGGCCTTATCTGACTTATCAATCTATAGTCATCAGATTGTTATAAGGAGCTGATGGGCAGACACCAATCAGTGTGAGAGGCAGCCTGCCACACAGGTGTTGTTACTGAAGATTTTCCACCTGAATAGTCGACTCTTCTTAGCTGCGGGGTAGTAAATGCAGGTGTGTTTTAAAATATAAACAGGCTTTACAAATCATTGTCAAGGTCAAAGTGCCACATTATAGTTGCTATGGACTGAGGGACTGTTTACAGCTTCTTTTACCTTCTTGTCAGGGGAAGGATGTCAGTGCCTTTGCTGCCAAGATAAGAAGTGGCTTCTGGCCTGCACTGCAAATGAACTGGAGGATGTGGACACCTTTGCAGTTTATTAACATTAACTATGTGCCCCTGCAGGTGAGGCTTGCCTTTGTCTTTACTAAAGGTCTTTGTCTTTTTTTTTTTTTTTTTTTTTTTTTTTTTTTTTTTTTTTTTTTTTTTTTTTTTTTTGTTTTTTTTTTTTTTTTTTTTTTTTTTTTTTTTTTTTTTTTTTTTTTTTTTTTTTTTTTTTTTTTTTTTTTTTTTTTTTTTTTTTAATGTGTGGTAGTACTCTCAAGCCATGTTTTCACCTGTTTATGAAGTTATGATCCACCTCTGATCATTGTCCATGAACTCTGGACTTATAGCTGCAAAACTACATAGGAACTCGTATGCAGCTGTTTTATCCTCATTGAGCAAATTCTAGTGTTTTCTAGTAACTGAAACAATCTGGGTTTCTTGGGCTCAGGAAGAATAGCTGAACAGGCAGCTTGGGGAAGCAGGCAACAGTGCAGTGGAACAGGTAAGTAGGGAAAACCCTGGCATAAACAGTGTCTTCAAGGGGCTGGCTGGTCAAACAGAAGGCGCCTTGAGGGTATTTGGGAGAATTTCAGTGCTGCTGTGGAAACTGCCTACTAAAGGATGGGTGAACCTGACCACTGAACATGGAGAGCACAGGAGAAGAGTAGACAAGTGTTTTGGAGGTTTTTTTTTTGTTTGTTTTCTTGTTCGTTTTTATTTTTTGAGACAGGGTTTCTCTTTGTAGGCTTCCCTGTCCCAGAACTGGCTTTGTAGAATAAGCTGGCCTCTGTCTCTCAAGTGCTGGGATTAAAAGCATGTGCCATCACTGCCCAACTGGTTCAGTGTTCTACAGATGCTATATCACTTGTGCACTGCTTCAAGTTGCTATGGACCAGCTGTCCTTGCACCAGGCTTATCTCCTATGTTTCCTTAAGATATTCCTGCAACTGGAAGGGTTCACAGCCCCCATTAAGTCTACACAATGAGTGACAGAATCCTGTTAAACCTAGAGGAGAAAGGCCATCAGAGATGCAGACTTTTCCTTTCCCAAGGGCATTCTTCCTCTGGCTCTCAGTCTGGTTCTACCCTGATGGAAGAAACCATCAGGGTTCTTCTAAGAATTGGTACTAGGTACTTCTGCCAATTTCCAAACCCAGGATCTAGGTCTGTGCTCACTGAAGAAGGAAAAGGTGGGAACCTTATGACACCCAAGTTGCCAACCAGGGCCATCCTTTTGAATAGGCCTCTCTTGGGCTGCTGTGCCAGGAATTTAACCCTCTTTTGTGCTCTGCTAAGCATCTTTCCTATAGGGAGCTCAAAATATAGGGCCCACTGAAGAAGAAGGAGGAGCAGAGTAGGTCAGTAAAGGACTTCCATTGTGTAGAAGAAGAGGGAGGTTGGCCAGTGTGCAGACACATACACTATATATACTACAGACATACATACAATGTAGACCACATGCTACACACATACCACCACATTATGCACACATAGGGAAAGGAGGGAGGATAAATGAATGATAAAGCACACTATACATACCAACACATCATTTTGTATATAGACTTAGTTTATATAACACACATAAATACAGTACCCACCCAAGCTCAATTCATAGATATTTATATATGTATTATTTAACATGTACATAGACCCCATTCACATTTGTATATGTATACATACATTGAACAGACCACAAAGTAGGAGAAAACCAGCAAACATTTAGGATATAACAAAAGGCTGGTCACCCCCAGAAGAAATAGGAAATTAAAGCCCCAAACAAAACAAAACCAAGAAACAAGATGAAAAACCCCAGCAAGTATCTAGTTTGAAGTAACCTTATCAGTGACCTTCCTAAGAATTGTTGAGATCAATTAGGGACTAAAACCAGATTGCTTTGAGGAGTGAGTAGGAAGCACAGAAATCACAACTTAAGCCAGGCATGCTAATGACTGCAATCCTTCACTCTGGAGGCATAGGCAGGAGGACCAGGAATTCCAAGCCAGCCTGGGAAGGGAGGGAAAACAGATCACAAGTTTAGAAAAATGTTCCTGGGGCTGGAGAGATGGCTCAGCGGTTAAGAGCACCGTCTGCTCTTCCAGAGGACCCGGGTTCGATTCCCAGCACCCACATGGCAGCTAACAACTGTCTGTAGTTCCAGTTCCAGGCAAAACACCAAGGCAAATAAATAAAGTTTTTAAAAAAAAAAAAAAAAAAAAAAAAAAAAAAAAAAAAAAAAAAAAAAAAAAAAAAAAAAAAAAAAAAAAGAAAAATGTTCCTGAGATGTTTGAAGATGGGAAGAAATGGCCAGGAAGCCAGGGTAATAGGTCTTGAGGTCAGAGGAACAGTGTCATGTTTACAAGACTATGTTATGTACAAATATGGCTGCCTCTGAGATAGAATAACATTTGGGTCCACAGAGATTGTCTTCTGGAGTCACCTTATGAAGTAGAAAGAATGGGTTCCCCTGGATGAATGCAGAGTGGTGTTTAGGTGGAAGCCCTTTGTCTGTAACTGCAGAGAGCTAACATGAATGGGCAAGATTGCTTGACCTCTCTGGCTCTGAGCAGAAAAGGGTGATTTGGTGTTTGGAAGGAAGTAAAGAAAGTTTCTAGGTAGAGACCAAACCCTCTTAGGTATGGACCTGGGACAATTTTGCTTATAGTACTAGCACCTACACTTAGAGTCTCAAAGAAACAGAAGCCAGAGCTTTCTAGTATAGTACATGAGGGCCACAGACCCTGAGGCATCTTGGAAAGATATTGAGGGATTGGTGGGTTGAGGAATGAAGAGGTCAGAAAACTGCTTCCTAGAAGGAGGGCTCTAAGATTAGGGTTAAGGTTCTAATTTTAGATAGTTGCAAAGGAGTGCTTAAGGGGAAGGGAAGTTATATAGCAAGCATTTTAAGCACTACTTCATGCCCCAGTGCCAAAGACTCATTTGGCAAGACAGGAACAGATTGTTATTATCACAGAACTGTCTGCCTTGAAGAGAGACAGCACTTGACTGAAGGTACTTTCAGGTGGGGTAAGTTCAGATGATTAGGTATTGGGGCAGATGTGTGCTGGGCTGAAGCTAAGTCACAGCAGGAACATTGTTAGTAGAGGATGATTTATTTTTACTCCTGCTTCTGCTGGGTCCTATCAAACCTTGTTACAAACTAAAGGCTCAGGACATTGAATAATGGTGAGGTAAGATCAAACAGCAAACAACTGAAGGGATGAATTTCATCTTCAGTGACTGATGTGTGAGGGATGTGGTCAGGATTCCCACTCATGATGGCCTGATGGCTGTTCTTTTGGCAGTTCCGGGTGCTCTTTGCCAACATGGCAGCTCTGTTCTGGTATGCCTACCTGGCCTCTCTGGGGAAGTGATGCCAAATACACCTACCAGCAGAAGACATCAGAATCCATCATTCAGGACATCATTCGATTAAATTATGTGATTGAAGATGCCTTAAAATTACAGAGGGAGGAAATTTGTTAGTGTTTAGAGAGACAGCACTAGACAGACAGTAGATAATCTTAGTTGTCACTATAAATAAGGTAAAGGTCAATAAACAGTGATGCAGCTGCTTCTATGATGGTTGTAATTTCTCTGAACAGTTACTGTTGTTTAGAGAGAAATGCATAGCTAGATCTCTTTAAATTCTTTTAGTGCCAAAGTGCGCTCAACACAGCATTTAAGTGTACAATTTTACAGCATTAAATACAATCATGGTGCTATGTAAACATTACCAGTAGTAAAAAGGTTCTGACCTGTCCAGCCTGTGGTCCAGACGCACAGTCCCACAGAAACATACAGAGGCTTATATTAATTACATGCTGTTTGGCCTGTGGTTCAGGCTTATTCCTAACTATCTCTCACATTTTAACTCAACTCATTTCTATTAATCTGTTTTGCCACATGGCTCATGGCTTACCTGTACTCAATTATACTTGGTTCTTAGGCAGTTGGATCACATCTGTTACCCTGCCCTCCTTCCCCTGTATCTATGCTTGGATTTCTTGCCTGCTTCTGAGCTGCTCTTCCATAGGCCAAAACAATTCCTTTATTACCCAATGGTACACAGAGACATCCCACATCACTTCCCCTTTTCTGTCTAATCAAAAAAGGTTTCAATTTTAACAGCAAAATTACATATAACAAAACAGCTATCAAGCAAGAATTATAGTTACAATATGTAAATATGTAGTGTATTTGTATTTACTAAAATTAAAGAAAATATTTTATCATCTACCTTATCCTTGTGAGTCCAAAGTTTCATATCTAATTTACATTTTATTATAGCTAAGAAAAACTGTAATTATCTAATCTTCAACTACACCAAAGACTATAGAAGGATATAATATATCCTTGAGTAAACAGGAAGTGCAAACAACTTCCAAAATCTAGAAATGACAGAGATGACATCTGGCTGCCTGGGCAGTCACCCAAAGTTCTTTTGAAATGTTGGGGCATCCATCTTCAGCCTACCAGCCTAGAGTCTCTGGCAGATTTTTGTTTTTAGAGTAGGAAATTTGGAGGACTATTCCATCCATTTTGGCATAATTCATCAGTCACTTCTCCCTGTGTCCTGCAAAATGTTTGGCAGTTTTGTCTATGAAGCAGGAACCTAAAGAACCATTTCAGCTTGTTCTGCCAAAGTTCGAAGGCCAGTTTTCTATGGAACCTGCATGTCCCGTTTATACAGCATACTATCAGGCAGTTGAGACAAGGACAGTTTTGTGTCTAATGGCTAACTTTTGCCGCAAAGAAAGTAAACTCCACATGGAGTTTCTTTGATGCCCATAATCCTCTTGAAGTAAATTTGTGCATCCAAGAGCAGACCTGTCTCACTGTCCAGAAAAGTCTAAGTTCTTAAAACATTTTAAATGCCATATTCTGTAGGTCTTTGAAGTGTTTGAAGATTACCTATCTAACTGAAATATCTTTGTATATCTAGAAAACCTAACTAATATGTCTCTAAGTTTTATTATCATAGATGACTATTAATCTGTATTTCTTAATGATACATTATAATTTTAAAGAAATTGTATAAACATAGTACCTTAAACAAGAGTAGAAATATACTAAAGTATAACAAAATTAACCTTAAATTTGTATCAATAAACCAAAGTCAATACTAATGTAAAGTATTTTGAGATTAACAGTTGTTTTTGGGATCAAAGTAGAACCAATAACCTTTTTATTATTTCTATATTATATTTCTTTTTTTTCCCTAGAAAGAGATTGACTATGACTACTAACCATTTACAATGAAAACAAACATTTATAAACAATAGGGAATTTGGGGCATAGCTTTCCATTACTACTTCCTGCTGTTTAGGCGCTGGCAATCTTATGAGGATTGTAAGGCTGAATCATCTTAGTTGGCAGCCTTGAAGCTGATGTGGCCGTCATTTCCCATCAGAGGTTTTTTAGGAGGTCTTTTTTGATCAAACCATCTTCTGTGGAAACAAAAGCATAACTTCTTTTCCAAAACAACATATCCGGGGCTGGAGAGATGGCTCAGCGGTTAAGAGCACCGTCTGCTCTTCCAGAGGACCCGGGTTCGATTCCCAGCACCCACATGGCAGCTAACCAAAACAACATATCCCTAGACCTAAATTTCAAAGTCAAGATACCTTTAAAATACATGTTTGTTTAACTTAGCAGCGTTTACAATCAAATATCTTTCTGCAGTTAGCTCATTAATGGTTAAAAATTTAAAAGAATACACAACAATAAATATAATCCAGACTCCTTGTGTATTTTCCATCTTTATGTGGCTTATTATATTTTTATTATTCTATTTCTCATTTTAAGGAATTTTCTCTACCTTTTTTTTCTTTTCTCTCTCAGCTTATGTATTCTTTTTGACACACATTGTAGCCCATTTGGAAGTTTTCTCCATTTGAATCTGTTTTATTGCACATCCTAAATCATTTTTTAACCAGGATTGTTTTTGAAATGCTAAACTGTAAAGCACTGCTTTGACTGATGGCATCACTTCACTTGGCTTTTCAACATGTTGGAGGTACCAGAGTCATGCTTACCTTCCCAATTATGGAAAGCAATATTTAATACTGTGGAGCTGTGTTTTTTTTTTTTAACTTTATTTATTTATTTATTTGCCTTGGTGTTTGCCTGGAACTGGAACTACAGACAGTTGTTAGCTGCCATGTGGGTGCTGGGAATCGAACCCGGGTCCTCTGGAAGAGCAGAGGGTGCTCTTAACCGCTGAGCCATCTCTCCAGCCCCGGGAGCTGTGTTTTTAAGCCCATAGCTGTGTTTCTAAACTTACATGCTGGAAGAAATCTCTTTACTGCAGCTAGTAGAAAAGAAATGCTGTAGAAATTGACCAGGCTGCTCTGCTCTGCTTTACTCTGCTCAGCTCAGTTTATGACGGCCGGCAATATTTTGCAGGCAGCTGCTGGGAGACAAATCTCTGAGACTGAGAGTAGGAAGCCCAGTGTGGCTTTCTTTCAGTGCATTTAGAATCTTTTCAAAGCTTTCTCAGGTCTAGCTGGGTCAATGCCCCACATTGGGCACCATTTGTACTAAGAAGTTTCTGGTCTGTCTGGCCTGTGGTCCAGACCTACAGACCTGCAGTCTCACAGAAACACACAGAGGCATACATTAATTACATGCTGTTTGGCCTATGAATCTGGCTTATTGCTAGCTAGCTTTCATTAATCTTAATCCATTTCTATTAATCTGTCTTGCCACGTGGCTCATGGCTTAACTGTACTCAATTATAAGTGCTTCTTGGGCAGCTGGATCGCATCCCTGTTAGTCTGTCTTCCGTCTCCTGTATCTATGCCTGGATTTCCTGCCTGTGTCTAAGCTGCTCTGCCATAGACCAAAACAGTCCCTTTATTAACCAATGATATTCACAGCATACAGAAAGACATCCCATATCAGTCACCAGCATTCATTTCTAGGTATTTTTCATCTTAAAGTAGAACTGTTCCTATTAAACCCCAGCTCCCCATTCTTCCCATTCTTTTTAGCCCAATAACCACCATCCCTGTAATGTCTTGATTGTGAGTATACATACCTTATAGGATATATTGAAACAGTTCTTAGGACTAGCTTGCCCACCTAGCACAATAACTGCATGATGGTTAATCTTGATCATCAGTAGATGGGTTCTAGACTCACCATGGAAATATGAGGTGTGTCTATGAGGATGTTTCCAAAAAGGTTTTTAACTGCTGGGCTGGAGAGCCAATGGTTAAGAGTAGAGGCTGCTCTCGCAGAGGACCCAAGTTTGATTCTCAGCATCGATACTGCAGCTCATAATCATCTGTAAGTCCAGTTTCAGGGAATCTGATACCCTTTTATAGATATACATGCAGGCAAAACATACACATAAAAATAAATAAATAAATAAATAAATACAGACAGACAGACAGACAGACAGACTTATCTGAGGAGGGAAGCTCTACCCCAAATGTGAGCAGTGCCATTCCCATGGACTAGGTACCAGAATGAATGAATAGGAGAATATGAACTGAGCACCAGCATTCATCTCCTTTGGCTTAGTGAGTCCAGCTGTCTCATGCTCCTGTTGCCATACCTATATGCTGAAATAAATCCTTTCTGTCTGGTATTTGGTCACAGCAATAAGGGAAGTAACTAATTTCATTTTGTGATGAATTAAATGTTCTCTACAAAATTTGTATTGAAACTTAATCTTTGGGGCTGGAGAGATGGCTCAGCGGTTAAGAGCACCGTCTGCTCTTCCAGAGGACGCGGGTTCGATTCCCAAACACTCACATGGCAGCTAACAACTGTCTGTAGTTCCAGTTCCAGGCAAACACCAAGGCAAATAAATAAATAAAATAAAGTTTAAAAAAAAAAAAGAAACTTAATCTTTGTTGTTGTATTGAGAGGTTCTTTATGAAAGTGATTAAATCCAGGCTGGAGAGATGGCTCAGCGGTTAAGAGCATTGACTATTCTTCCAGAGGACCTGAGTTCGATTCCCAGCATCCACATGGTAGCTAACAACTGTCTGTAATTCCAAGATCTGACACCCTTACACAGTTATACACGCAGGCAAAACACCAATTCACATAGAATAAAAATAAATGTTAAAAAAGAAAGTGATTAAATACAAGAAAGGATAGATTAATGCTCTTATTTTAAAAAGTTTCACAAAATTTTCTTCTTGCTTTTTGGCTATATGAGGACAGGTTTTTTTGTTTTGTTTTTTCTTCCTGGGTACATATCAATACCATTTCAGAAACATTGGACTTCTCAACTTCCAAAGCAGATGTAAATTTTTGTTGTGTATGTTATATAGTCTGTGGTATTTTGCTACAGTCAAGATTCATCCATGTTGGACCGGAGAGATGGCTCAGTGGTTAAGAGCACTGGCTGCTCCTCTAGAGGTCCTGAATTCAATTTCCAGCAACAGTAGTATGGTTTACAACCATCCATAATGAGATCTGGTGCCCTCTTCTGGCCTGCAGGCAGACATAGAGGCAGAACACTATACATAAAATAAGTAAATCTATTCTTTTTAAATCATTAAAAAAAGGTTCATCTATGTCATAATTCAACATGTCAGAATTTTCTTCCTTTTTGAGGCTAAACGTTCAATAGTATCTATGCATCACGTTCTGATTATTGCCTCTGGGAAGCAGAGGCAAGTGGATCTCTACAAGTTTGAAACCAGCCTGGTCTACAAAGTGAGTTCCAGGACAACCAGAGCTGCAACACAGGGAAACCCTGTCTGGAAAAACAAAACAAAGAGTTGGTGACTGATGTTGCTTTGAACATGGCTGTATAGACATTTTTCCTACACTGGCCCTCAGGTTAGGACATTGACAAAAGTAACTGATGCTTCCATGACTTATAACCAATAACACAATTCACAACACAGCTCTAGCTTGACACTTCATAGTCCATTCCAACCTGCTTGGCTGTGATGGAAAACTAGAGATCTGGGTCCCATGTGCAGTTCTAGAGATCAACAGTAGCAGTGCTGATGCGTGTGGTCTAATTACTTAGGACACTGAAGTAGGATAGCTGAAGCTCCTGAGTTCAGAGGCTAGCCTAGGAAACTTAGAACCAGAAGCCAGAAGAAGGTGTTAGATTACCTGGAACTGGAGTCATAGACAGTTGTGAGCTGCATTGTGAGTGCTGGGAACTGAGACCTCTGGAGGAGCACTCCTTTTTTTGAGACAAGGTTTTATATATTCCAGGCTGGGCTTGAACTCCAAGGGTGACCTTGAACTTATACATTTCCTATTTCCACTTCTAAATTGTTGGAATTACAGGTGTGTCCCACTACACTTGATTTATGCAATACTGAGGGTGGATCCCAAGACTTTGCATAAACTAAATAAGCACCTATCAATTGAGCTGTTACCTAGTTCACTAATATTTAGATTTGGACAATATGTTTAAATCTATAAAATGAAACTGTACTGTTACATGGTACCACAATTCAACACGTACCTCCCTCTTTACTCTTTATTATGCCATTGCCTCCCCCTTTTTTTGCAGTGATGTGTAAATTGAAGGAGTGCAGTAACAGAAGTAGTTTCTTGAGTTGAAAAAATACTTATTTCTTTAAAAATTTAATGCTCAAAATAGCCACATAAACTAGGCTTAGTGGCATAGACCTTTAATCATTTAATACTCCTTTAATGCTCAGCAGGCAGAAGGCAGGTGGATCTCTGTCAGTTTGAAGCCAGTTTGGTTTATATAGCAAGCTCCAAGCCAGCTAAGGCTACACAGTATGGCGGGGCCCTGTCTCAGAAGGAAACAACAAACAAACATAATACAGAAAAGGACACCCAGTCACAAAAGGACAGTCTGTCCAGAGTCCAATAATTTAGGATTCCTAGAACATAGATCAGACGAATCTACGTCCCCACAGGACACTGAAGCAGTAAGTAAGCACTGTTAAATAATACTGTAAATGCTAGTTTGCTGTGTTGGAATTTTGTTAAGCCTTTATTGTACACTGTTGTTGTTTTGCTCTTTGGGGGTGGGCCACCACCCAGCTCCCAAATAAAGCACACATAGAGGTAGGTTTATTCTTTATAATAAATGTCAACCTTAGCTTGGCTTGTTTCTTGCTAGGTTTTCTTAACTTAAAATTATCCCATCTACCTTTTGCCTCTGGGCTTTTTTTTTTTTTTCTTACTTCTGTATATCTTACTTTTACTGTTACTCTGTGGCTGGATGTATGGCTGGGTGGCTGACCTCTACCATCCTCCTTGTCTTGTTCTCTCTTCTTTTCTTTCCAGATTTTTTTTATTTACTTTATCTGCCTGCCAGCCCTGCCTATTTTTCTTCCTGCCTTGCTGTTGGCCGTTCAGCTCTTTATTGGACCATCAGGTGTTTTAGACAAGCACAGTAACACAGCTTCACAGAGTTAAACAAATGCAACATAAAACATACATCTTTGCATCATTAAACAAATATTCCACAGCATAAACAAATGTAACACATCTTAAAATAATATTCTACAACAGTATACACCCTATTGATACTTTCTATGAAGGATTAAAGCATTTACCAGGTTCTTCTCTGGTGCCTGGCTGAGGTTGTGCCAGAAAAGCAGTCTCTTATGAGCAACTAACCACACTGCCCTTATGGCAGCTAAGTGTTTAGACTCTGGGATTCCACTGCAGAAACCTCTGCAGCTGCAGTGGACCACCACAACCTTAGCTGAAGACTTGCTTCAGTCATGATCATTCCAGACAGCAACCACTGATACCAGAAAGTAGTACTGTAAGACAAGTTGCCAAGTGCTGGGCCTCCTGCTGGTTAAAGCCCAAGGTAATAAACTCCAAGTCTGGAGCTGTAAGCCTCTGGGCTGCCAGTCTAGTTCCTTGGTTTCAGGCTCAACAGGACCTAGAACTGCCAGCACTGGAAGGGCAGTTAGACTACTTTCCTACTCATAAGGGCCTGGTCAGTTGATCAATAACTAAGGCAGGGCAGGATGGTAGGTGCCAGGGGCTAGGTGTAGGGGAATGGAGAGTTGATAGTTTAATGCAGAAGGTTTTAGTTCAGGAAAATGTAAAGAATTCTAGAGGTGAAAGTTGATAGTTGGAGAACAATATACATACTGTTAGGGATTACAAAAGAAAACAAAAACTCTAGATCTAGAGCAAGAGGCAAACCGGAGGTTTTTCAGTTCACCGAAACTGAAAAATCAAACGATCAAATGCCAGATTTTGATCCCCTGGGAAGATTCACACCCACCAAAGGAAGGGTACCCGCTAACTAGAGATTACAGACAGGTGGCGCCCCAGCCCACGTTTCCTGCTCAAAGTAAGGTGGAGAGCGGAACTTCCACCAGCCGGAAGCCGGCACACGCGGAAGTGTGTCCCTGGCGTCCTGCCGTCGGGCCGCGCGATTTGAGTCATGGCTTTCCGGCAGGCACTTCAGCTGGCCGCCTGCGGTCTGGCTGGTGGTTCTGCCGCTGTTCTCTTCTCCGCGGTAGCGGTGGGCAAGCCGCGCGGCGGCGGGGATGCAGATGCGCGTGCGACCGAGCCGCCAACTTGGATGGGAGTCTCGCGTCCCGGGCCCGGCGTCTGGGACTCCAACTGGGACAGGTGCAAGGACGGGAGGGTGGAGTTTGGGCCTGGCTCTTCACATGCGTCGCGGTAGGGCGGGTTTCAGTGCACCGCAGGTTGTGTACTAGTGGGTCTAGAGTTTATGTGAACCGGGATGGCTGGTGGTACCAGGACGACGCGTCCTCTAGGGAATCTCAGTGTCTGGACCATCCATCTTTCCGCGGGTATCAATACTGGGCCAGACAGGTTCCTCGTAAAGTCTCTGTTCAGAGAAAGTACACCCAAAGGTCTGTGTCTAAGGACCATTATCCAGGGTCTGAACTTCTAAAGGATTTATTTATTTATCTATTTATTTATTAATAGACAAGGTCTTGATATATAGCCCAGCTTGTCCTCACAGATTCTCCTGTTGCAGCCTGCGGAAGATTGGAATTTCAAGCATGCTATTCACTAAGAGGTTAGAGAACCTGTACAACTAAGTAGAATTAAGAGTTAGGTTACCGGGGCTGGAGAGATGGCTCAGTGGTTGAGAGCGGTGACTGTTCTTCCGGAGGACCCGGGTTCGATTTCTAGCACCCGCATGGCAGCTCACAACTGTCTGTGGTTTCAGTTCCCAGTTCCAGGCAAACACCAAGGCAAATAAAATAGATAGAGTTTTAAAAAACAAAACAAACAAACAAAAAAAAGAGTTAGGTTACCTATAGAAGCCCAGTATACTGGTGTATGCCTTTAATTCCAGCACTGGGAGTCAGAGACAAGCAGGTCTCTGAATTCTAGGACAGCCTGAGCTATACAGAGACCCTGAGCTATATTTAGGTTACTTGATTTAAATTTGTTTCATATAGCCAGGTGGTGATGGCGCAGGCATTTCATCCCAGCGTTCGGGAGGCAGAGACAGGCAGATTTCTGGAATTTGAGGCCAACCTGTTCTACAAAGCGAGCTCCAGGACAGCCAGGATTGCACAGAGAAAACCTATCTCAAAACAAACAAAAATTTTCATATTTCTTGCCATATCCGCATGTATGTATGGACTGGTAGTGCCTGGATCTTTGTTAGGTGGGGAAGGATGAAGATGGATAAACAACTGCCAGAAGGGACTAGAAAGTGGGCATATCCATTTGGTTATTTTTCTGGTAGGCCTTCCTTTCTGACAATAGTCCCCATATTTTGTAAGGTCCAGTCCCACAAATCTACAACAAGATTTGGCTTGGCAATATATGGGACACTAACACCCCAGGTTAGCCTGTTCAGATAATGCTTGATCCACCACCACACCCTCCAAGTCCTACCTCTTCCATCATTGTTGTAATTTTTTGGCAGGTTTGACTTGTGCTGTTTCTGTCTCCTGCATTATTTATTTTTTGAGACAGGTTTTTTTTTTTTTCTCTTTGTTTTTTGTTTTTCCCTATGTAGCTATTCTGGAACTTGCTCCGTAGACCTGGCTGGCCTGTCTCCTGAGTGACTGGGATTAAAGGTGTTTACCACCATGCCTGGTTCCTGCATCCTACATTTATTTAACTGAGTAGCTTCAGTTTCTTCAGCTCCTCCTTACCCAGTCTAACTGCAGTCCTCGACCATTGTGATGACCAGTCAGTCCCCCAGTGATCAAACCATTTAAAATGTGCTTAGTATTACTTAGAAAAGAACTATTTTAATTATAGTAGTCGATTTGTATCCTGGGACATTGGTTCCAGGATCTCTAAACATACCAATGTCTGTGGATGTTCAAGATAGTGTAGTATTTGCAGGTAACCTAGATGTCTAGGTTATCCTCCTGTATGCTTTAATCATCCCTAAACTATTATACTTAACACAATAAAATTGCCACCTAAGTAGTTGTTAAATTATATAGCTTGAGGTAAAATCACACGGGGGTAAAAAGGCCTGTTTAGTATAGGTACGAATATTTTTGAATATTTTTAATATCTAGTTGATAGAATCTATGAGTGTAGGATTTACTTACTATATAGCTCAAACTGATCTTTTTTGATTCTTTTGCCTTAGCTTCCCATGTATGAGGACTATAGACTTGTGCTATGAGAAAATACAGCTAAGGGCTCCTGTCTAGTATTTTTAATTTAAATTAGGGATGTTAGTGAATACCTGTAATCCTGATACTTGGAAGTAGGATTGCTGTGACCTCAGCCTGCGCTACACTGAGAGACCTTGTCTCATAAACAGAAAGAGTGAAACAATCCCATAACTAGTAGATCCATACAGACAGTACAGTTTGAGATTATGTTGTAGTTACAGCTATCCATATTCTCACAACCTCTTCTTGTTACCTGGTTGCATATTTGCAGCATATTGACAATTTTATTTTCTTTTCCTGTGTGTGTATGAGATCACAGGGGTGGGATGTCTGTGTGAAGGCCTGAAGATAATTGAGATTCTTCCTTGTTTGATCATGCTTCTAGATCATCCTTTAAGGCACCCTCTTTCAATCAAACCCAGAACTTGCTAATATGAATTGTCTGACTAGTCAGCTTCTTCTGAGGATCTGTCTCCACTTTCTGAGGCTGGAATTATAGGTGGGCCACTAAGCCTATTTAGTATTTATATGGCTTCTGAATTCCAGTCTTTTTTTTTTTTAAAGATTTATTTATTTATTATGTATACAGTATACAGAACAGAGTACCAGATGTCATCACAGATGGTTATGAGCCACCATGTGGTTGCTGAGAATTGAACTCAGGACCTCTGGAAGACCAGTCAATGCTCTTAACCTCTGAGCCATGTCTTCAGCCCCCTGAATTCCAGTTTTAGTGACTATGCTTTAACAAGCACTTTAATTTCTGTGCCATCTCCCTAGCTCCTGTCTTTACCAAGAGCATGAACCTTAGGCCTCACATATCTGTTATGACTACTGTTGCATCACTCTTTTGCTTGGTCTTTGGGTGAAGAGTGAAAGTATGTACTGTGAAGCTGGCCTCCCTGGGTTTCCATTTCCCTGTTCTTTTCCCAAGTACTGAAAGGTGTCTTGGACAAGAGGTCATAAGTGCTTTCACAATTAGGCGAGAGCCACTGTCTCTCATTAACCTGAGGAAGAGGAATGTGGAATCTGGAGAAGAAGAACTGGCATCCAGGTTGGATCACTATAAGGCAAAGGCTACAAGGCACATATTCCTCATCCGGCATTCCCAGTACAATGTGGATGGCTCCCTGGAAAAGGATCGCACTCTGACCCCATTAGGTATGACTCCTTGAATGGTCTTGAAGTTATTAGCTGAACTTGGGATATAGGCCTTCTCACCCTTTTCCCCATTACAGATGGTGGTGATGGAGACAGTTTCAGTTATGTAGTCTAGGCTGATCTAGATTCCTGATCTCCCTGCTTTGCTTCCCAAGTAGGTGGGACCATGAGTATAAAGTAGTATTTACATTTTAAACATTTTCTTATTAGGATGGATGGTATATTTCCCATTTGTATACATACACAAAAGTTGGACAGTAATATGTCTCTAGGCATGTTCTCTAGCAGATTATGCTGCCAACCTGAGGAATTGCTTTGTTGCTTTTGACACTTGGGCATAAGTAGAAAATCAGGTTATCATTTTGGTGATGGAAGTTCCCATATCCAGTAGTAAAGATTTTTCAAAACAAAACAAAAAGATTTCTTGGAGTATTTCCAGCTATTTGTTAAAGTACATTTTAGGAAAAGCAACAATTTTTAATAGTAGTGTCTTCTTCTTATGATCCCTAAGAACCATAAGATATAGTTTATGAGGTAGGCCTTGAGTGCTGGGATTATAAATCTGCACTGCCAGGCCCAGTTCATTTTTGTTACACTCCCAATTGGAACTTGATTTTGAACATAGTTGAGTAAAAGACAGGAGTAATAGCAAAGGGTTCACATTCCACTGCTGGTAAGTTACCTCATTGTTGCTAATTGAATCAGACACCAACACCTTAGCAGACTAATGGCATGGGTCACCACTCCCTGACCTTCATGGCTTGGCTCTGTGGTTGATTCTCCCGATATTCCAGACTAATTTTATTTAATATATATAACCCTAGGTGCATTTTTTCTTGGGGTTTCCTGGTCCTGGTTAAACCTATGAAGACATCTTCAGTGGTACTTGACTGTTTTCTCAGTTCTGGTATATGACTTTCACAGTTATTTTTCCTTCAAGGTCGGGAACAGGCTGAACTTACAGGGATCAGACTTGCAAGTCTGGGCTTAAAGTTTAATAAAATTGTCCATTCCTCCATGACCCGTGCTGTAGAGACTACAGACATCATCAGTAAACACCTGCCAGGTGAGTGCTTGTTGCCTACCATGCTGAAGGTATAGATTCATTTTGGGGGATATATTGCTGAACAGGGATCTGCTTTTCTCCAGGTGTCTCCAGAGTCAGCACAGACCTGCTACGGGAAGGTGCCCCTATTGAACCAGATCCACCTGTTTCTCACTGGAAGCCAGAGGCTGTGGTAAAAATGCTATCTCTTGTGCTACTGGATTAGGGCAAGGCCTGCCCTAGCCTTGTCTGCTTCCACACTGACAACTCTTTGTTCTGCTCCTAGCAGTATTATGAAGATGGAGCTCGGATTGAGGCTGCCTTCAGGAACTACATCCACCGAGCTGATGCCAAGCAGGAGGAGGACAGCTATGAGATCTTCATATGCCATGCCAATGTCATCCGCTATATTGTTTGTAGGTAAGTGCCATTAAGAATTCTATGTCTAGGGGCTGGAGAGATGGCTCAGCGGTTAAGAGCACCATCTGCTCTTCCGGAGGACCCAGGTTCGATTCCCAGCACCCACATGGCAGCTAACAACTGTCTGTAGTTCCAGTTCCAGGCAACACCAAGGCAAATAAATAAATAAAGTTTAAAAAAAAAAAAAAAAAAAAAAAAAAGAATTCTATGTCTAATTCAGTGTTAGCACCCAGTTTCTCTGCCACCATCCTTCCTTGCCTTGGGTTTCCTCAGCCTAGGAGCTTTCTCAGTTTTGACTTAGAGGCTACTAGTGAAGCCTGATCAGTTGTCTATAGAATGCCTTTCTGTTTTGCCTTCCTCTGCTGTATGAGCAGGTCTCCAGTGAAACTGGCTATGATAGTGTACATGGTCAAGGAACTACGGTCTGGCCTCTAGTCTTATAAGAATGGTGAACGTTTAGGGATCATTCATAGTCCTGTTTTCTTACACTTGTTCCAACTGCTTATCAGTCCAATACCAGTCAGCACTGGACTTGTTCTGAGATTTTGTTCCCTTCATCCTGTTGGTACCAGAACTTCTAAGGTACTCTTGTTTGTTTGGGAACTTTATGGGTCAAGATACTTGCCTGCTAGTCCTGTACATGTGATTATATATATGCACACAATCTCTTATTGTACATCATGACCTGTGATTATTGGTTTGCTGCTCAGTTTGTGTTTTAAATTTTTCTTCACTTTCTTTAACAGCAGAATGTTTCAGGCTTATGCTGCTTCTCTGCAGGCCCTTGTTTTAGCTACTTTTTTATGGGTGCCAAGGTAATAGCCTGCTCCCTAGTCTTTGATTTGTCACCTGTGCTATGATGTATATTCATTCCCATTACACCTGACCAGCAGCCCAGGGGTGGCTAGGGGACCTCATGGTCGGTTATGCGAGCATCAGTCCTAAGAAAATACAAGGTTGCTAGAAAGCTGGAAATCCCTACTGGCTCCCGGAGCTCCATGTTATTACTAAGAACTGGTAGTGGGAAGGAGGGTGGTTGTGGTAGCAGGTGCTTCTTTCATACTCTCTAATAAAAGTATTTCTAGGATTATATGATCCCAATTGTTTGTCAGGATACATAATATATTTTCCTCTCAACATGTGAACAAGCCAGGAGTGCCCTGTTTATTGTACCTCATTATCTTATATTCTATAGTAGCCCCTGATAACTGATATTAATGTTGAAAATGCAGAAAGATGTAACTAGGAGCTTGAGAGAACTGTGAGGAAAGGCAGGAAGTTTTGATCATCCTGAGTTGTGAAAGGTAACAATAAGACATAGCTGTCTGAGCTGAGGTGTGGTAAATAGCTTTTACCACAAGGTCTGGCATGAATAGGAGCGTGGGTTTTATTCTCAACTCAAAGGGGGAAAAAAGGCTTTAATTTTCCAAAAATTGTTATTTTATGTGTGGCATAGAGCTTGTGTGAAAGTCAAGAACAGGAGTCACTTTTCTCCTTTCTTCTAACTTTACGTGGGTTTCAGGGACTTGTTGCCAGGCTTGCACAACAAGGGCCTTTCCCCAAGTTGAGCCATCTCACAGGTCCATTTTATTGTTTATAAATAGCCAGGCACTGGTGTCACGTGCCTTTAATCCGAGCACTTGGGAGGCAGAGGCAGGTGAATTTCTGTGAGTTCCAGGCCAGAACTATATATATATCTATGAATTCTAAGCCAGATCTATATACCAAGTTTTAAGTGAGCCAGAGGTTGTACAGTGAGACTCTGTCTCAAAACAAATGAAACCTGTTGATGTGAAAATATTTATTGCCCCTTTAGGCAGACCACCATAAAACACAGTGTTCCAGCAGATTGGGTTAGAGATGTAGCTTCATTGTAGGGCTCTTGCCTGGCATGTACAAAGGGCTGGGTTTGTCTCCTGCAGCATAGAATCCCAGTGTGTGTTTGAGCAGGAGCTACATAAACTCCTTTAAAAACAAAGCAGGCAGGGGTGGGGGAATACATGTCCCTTTTTAGTATTAGCTAGGACACATCACAGGGCTTTTATAGTATTTACAATTTAAAATTGACAAACCTAGTAGCAGGAAATGTTGGATTCAACTCAGGTCAGTTCCTGTGGACAGATCACATTGAATTACTAGAAATGACAGATATGACACTAAACTGTCCAGTAAATTCTCATTCTCTCTCTCCTCCCCCCTCCCCCCCTCTGTCTGTCTGCATGAGATGCCCTTAGAGGCCAGAAAAAGAGGAGTTGGAGATACCAGAAGTTGTGAACTGCCCAACCCAGGTGCTAGGAATTGAACTCTAGTGCTCTTACTTGTTGATCCATCTCTCCAGCTTTAAATTTAAATTTATTTATTTTTAAACTTTATTTATTTATTTGCCTTGGTGTTTGCCTGGAACTGGAACTACAGACAGTTGTTAGCTGCCATGTGGGTGCTGGGAATCAAACCCGGGTCCTCTGGAAGAGCAGACGGTGCTCTTAACCACTGAGCCATCTCTCCAGCCCCCAGCTTTAATACTTGTACCCTTGAAAAAGGAAATCCTTTAGGGGTTATGCATTATACCTCTGCCCTGGGAAATACTTCTAGCACAAATTTGGATGCTTCTTGTAACAGTACAAAACAGCCTTGATATCGTTAGCTCTGAGCACATTTCTAACTTAGTTGAGTTAAGCCCATGTCCTCATGGGTCAGATCCTTATTTAGTGTACTTTTGAGACCTTTCCCCTGAGAGTCCTTTCCCTGAAAACAGTTACTGGCCCAGCTGAACCTACCTGCTCCAAAAGGCTGTCAACCTTGCCTGACTCAGGAGCAGCTCTGTACCAGCTTGAGCTTTCTGCTAGCATCATCTTTCTCTCCTCAGAGCACTGCAATTTCCCCCGGAAGGTTGGCTTCGACTGTCCCTCAACAACGGCAGCATCACTCACCTGGTGATCCGACCCAATGGTCGTGTTGCCCTCAGGACCCTTGGGGACACAGGGTTCATGCCCCCAGACAAGATTACCCGGTCCTGAGGCTGCCTGTAGGCTGCACCTTCTTCTCTGCTGGTGGCCTGGCTGCAGCTGTTCCCTCTTTGTTTTCCTTGTCCAGACTGTGCTGTGGCTTCATGTTTCAAGGAAGAGGATATCTCAATGTCACATTTGGGTGCTTATTTCTGGCCCAGGCTGCAGAAAGCAACTTATGGGTTAGAAGGCCATTTTGAAAGTTTCCTACCTTACCATTACCACTAGCACAGCTCTACAAGGTGTAGACAGGAACCTTCTAGGGCAGAAGGCTGACATCATGGGGACTGAACTGGTCTGGCTGTGCTGTATCAGGTGATTACAGCAAATTAACTGAACAACCCATAAGCCCTGGTGGAAAACCTGTCAGGCAGTATGGTGGTTGTTTACAACTCATTGTTTCATATAATACAACCTGGGAACTTTTGTTGCTTAAATATTTATCAGATATCTTCCTCACATGGGTTCTTACTTTGAAAATCACTTGTCAGCTCAATTAAGAAATCTTGTGTTTGTTGCATCTGAATGAATTGAAGGGCAAAGGGGCTGGCTTCCTATAACGTAGAGAAAAGCCATGAAAGAAGTGGCATTGCAAAAAGGCTATGGCCTGTATGTTTCAAGTACATG